>CAJQUW010009868.1:0-94881 GCA_907163375.1 Prostheceraeus crozeri
AGTCTTCATAAATACCAAAGATTATGTTACATACTGAAATATAGATCTATACAATGTCAGTCTTCTACCATGAGACTGGAGAACAAAAGAAAATAGAATTACATTTCAAAATAATCCAAAATGTGTTACTACTTATAAAGAAGTCTTCATAAATATGTATACATCAAATATGTATGTACATTGCACATATCTTAAAAAGTGAAACAACACAGTTAATGTTCATTCATCTTGGGAACCAAACCTCATTTCTTCTATAGTTGTCGGTTGATTCAATTTTTCTATATAAATTTTGATTTCTTTTAAATATTTTCTAACAAAACTAATGGGCATTGATGAATTTAAAAATAATACGTGTGGTAGAATTAGATCTGATAAGTTCATCAAGAAATAACAATAACTTACGTTATAGGAAATTCTAAATAGTTCCAAGTTTACCACAAATCTGTTTTTTTATTGTCACTCAATTCCAGAATTCTTTTAAATCCATAACCTTGATAAGCAGCACTTCTCAGCAACGACCCATGGTGCACTTTATCACTTGCAATCAGTTTTGAAATCATAGTAGCACTATCTTCGATGGTAATGAAATGTTCTTTTGTAACATTGAACTGAGGAATTGTAGTAGTGTTAAGATACTGTTCTATTTTTACTGTAATATCCTCCACTTGTTTTTGAGAGTCCAATTTGTTCTTCTTTCTCGATTGAATTTCTAACTTCCACTCTTCAAAGTATTTATTCGCAGTTTCCTTGTGCTCTTCTTTAATTAAGTTTAGTAAAATCGGCATGTAAAACGAAAAAGCTTCTGCGGCAGTACGTTTTGGCATTTTGCAATAAGGAAAGAAAACAGTCACTAGTTATGATTAATGGAATTGTAAATGAACTCTTACTTCCTACATGCTGCAATTATATTCCACGTCTTACAAATGAATAAGTGGGTGTAGCAGCTGTTTGTTCTTTCATACATTGTTTCCTTTCAAATGTTTGAGTTGGAGGTCACAGCTCTTTACACTGAAATGCCTTTTATTCATAAATGCGAGAAGCAGATGTTCTCTACAATTGAGTGATCATCTGAGTGCAAAGCAGTAACAATAACAGGCATTGTGAGAGATTGTGTTACATTCTTAAAGAAATATTATTAGTCACATGATATATTTTAAAAACCTGAAAGATGGATAAAATTCATGAATTTGAAATTCTCTACTTTTATGATTTTTGGTGTCCTTGAACGGTCATGATTTTGGGGGTGAAAATTGTAATTCTCAAATTTTGAGATTCTTAACTTTTATGATTTTTTCGGTGTCTGAACGGTCATGATTTTCAAAGTAAAATGTCACAATTACAAATTTGAGATTCTTAAATTTTATGATTTTCGGTGTCCTTGAACGGTCATGATTTTGGGGGTGAAAATTGTAATTCTCAAATTTGAGATTTTGAAAAATTTGAAAATTGGGTATTTTTTAAAAACGCTTAAATTTTCGTCCTTCGGCCTTCGGCCACGTGAAATTTGAAGTCTACCTAAATTTTTGAAATTTTTGAAATTTTGATTTTTTGAAAAAACCCGCAAAAGTGTGACATCCGGCGCAAGCGAAGCGAAGCAAAGCGAAGCGAAGCGTCGCGCCGGATGTCACACTATATACTACTAGCAGCTGCTATAGGTAGTACAGCTAGTGCAATATCAAATGCTGTCAAGTCTCAAAACGAATTAAAACAACTAGAAGCTATTCGTAAACTTAGGAATGATTCCGAAGAACTAAAAAATTTAAAAAAACTTTCAGAGGAAACAAAAAATAAGATTGCTAACATAGCTGTTGGGGAAACCTTGAGGAGCGGAGCTCCGTCTGATAGTAAACATAAGAAGAAATCAGGCGTAGCCATGCAACGTTCAATTGAACCTACGGTTCGTTCAATTGAAGAAATAAGAGGCAATGGTATTAATAGCAACCTTCGGTTTAACCAGCAAAGCTGTAGCGGAGCTGGTCTAGCAAAATTCTAAAATTATGTTTTTTAGCAAAATTTTTTTAGTAAAATTTTTTTAGTAAAATTTTTTTAGTAAAATTTTTTTAGTAAAATTTTTTTAGTAAAATTTTTTTAGTAAAATTTTTTTAGTAAAATTTTTTTAGCAAAATTTTCTTAGCAAACTTTTTTTAGTAAAATTATTTTAGTAAAATTATTTTAGCAGAATTTTTTCTGTGTATGAGAAAAACAAAAAAGTCAAATTATTTTTTATAAAAATGTCTTCGCTTATCGAAAATAAATTTAGATTAGACGATCCTCCGTTCGTCAGTTGCAATCAAAAAAAGAATGACTATATAAGAATTGCTATGAATCCCGGATCTTCCAGTAGAGTAAATGCTGGAGGTGATTTAATTTTTGAAGTTGATAATCAGCAGAGTTATATATATTTACCTGATTCGTTTTTACATTGTGAATATTCTTTATATAGTGATGCTAATTTTACAACACCATTACCAGAAACCGATAATATTGCACTAGAGAATAATTTTTTTCCAAAATTATTTACACAAATGCGTTTAGATGTTGCAACTCAAAATATAGAAACAATAAGTGATTCTCCAGGTGTGATTGATACAATGCTTAGATTTGTAACAATTGGTGAAAATAATAAAAAGTATGAAATCGAAGGTTGGTTTCCTGATACTAATGATGGTATAATTGTTGATGATTTAACTCACGCTGGAACAGATGCAGCAGGAATTGCGAAAGATGTAGAAAATATTGCAAAACATTTAAATAAAACAAATAATGATGCATATAAAGAAAGACGTGAATTTAACAAGAAAAGTAAACAGACAGTAAATTGGTCATTGTCTCCATTATTCGGATATTTAGATTATGAAAAAATATCATATCAATTAAAATTTAAATTAATAATTCATCGTACAGCAAATAATGAATTAATCTTTTTTGGTAAGACTGGAAAAAAAGCATATTTAAAAATTGATAGACGAGAATGGTGGATTAAGCATATTACTCCTAGTTTAGAGATTGAAACAGCTATTGCAAAAAGATTAAATACTAACAAACCAATTCCAGTAAATTTTCTAAAGCGAACTGCTAGTTCAGTAACTTTTTCCGAACAAAGATTTAACTGGCATTTTACTAGAACTGCGAATACTCCAAGATATTTATTACTAACTTTTCAAAGAAATAACTCTCCAAGTTTTGATAAGAACAATAATCTCTTCCATATTAATACAATTCGAAGTTTACAAGTTTCATTAAATCAAACCCGATATCCAATTGATCCATTAAGATTCGATGATACCAATAATCAATTTATGGAAGGATATGATTCTTATCGAAATCTTTGTATAGAATTTGGAGTTGAACCACAATTAACTCCTGGAGATTGGAGACATTTATATCCTGTTTCTGTTTCGATTTAAGTGCACAATCTGAAGATATTATCAAGACTGGTTGTGATGTAACAATTAATATTGAAAAGAAAGATTCCACAACTTCATTGATGGCTTATGGTTTATTGCTAGAAGATGTAAAATATTCTATTGAAATTCTTAATGGAAAGATGGCTAGGATAGGTTAGTAACCTGAGGACCTTTGGTCCGATCGGTTAAAGCCCAAGACTTCGTCGATTAATTAATTTTTTTCATAACTAGAATAGATTAAACTTTTTTTTCATAACTAGAATAGATTAAAAGTTTTTGGTAACTTAAAATTTTTTTATTAAAAATGTCGCAAGCGAAAAGTAATAATAATAAAACTGTTGAATTAAAATTACGTAATATTGTTGACAAAAATACCCCTAAAACTATTACGATTAACAAAAAAAAGTATTACATAAGTAAACCAATGATAGAGAATATTCAATTACAAGAAGAAAAGAATGGCGGGATTCTCCCATTAATTCCACTAATAATAGGTGGCATAGCAGCAGCAGGAAGTGTTGCAGGTGGGACAGCTGGTATTGTCCAAGCAGTAAATAAAAATAAATCAGAGAAGGCAGCATTAGAAGAACAAAAACGTCATAATAGAGAGTTAGAGATAGTTGCTAGGGGTGAAGGAGTAGTAGATAATTTTATTAGTAAATTAAAATTAGTTGATGAAGGAAAACGAGTTCTTAAAAATATTCTCCACAATGTTGATGATTTAATTGAAATTAAAGAAACTAAAGATGGTTCTGGAATATATCTAAGTCCTAGTATGATTCGGTAATAACTTCAGGACCTTTGGTCCGATCCGGTAAAACATTTATTTTATCTTTTAAAATGAATTCTACAAATTCCGAAAATTTAATTAAATTAAAAATTTCTAATTTAGATTTATTGAATTATCTATGACACAAAAATAAAAACTCAAATTGTCAGCATATTGGAGGCGACATACAAAAAACATTAGAAAACTTTCCTGGCTTTATTTGGAGTAAATATTCGAAAGAAAAACATCTTCCTGGTCATTCATATACCGGTCCAGGAACTCGATTAGATATAAGACTAGATGAGAATAATAATCCGAAACCAGGTGAAGAACCAATAAATAGAGTAGATGCCGCAGCTTACAGGCATGATTTAGCTTATCGAAATCATGATCTAAGTTCTCGACGTGCAGCTGATAAGAAGATGATTCAAGAATTAGATAGTATTCAAAATCCTACATTTAGAGAAAAAATTGAAAGAATGTTTGTTAAGAAAGCTTTACAAGCTAAAATATTATTCGGTCAGGGTTTAAAAGAAACGACAGCTAAGCTGTCTGAGAGCAACGCTCGAAGCTACGCGTCTGAAATTCATAGGGAATACAGAAAGCCGAAATATTTATTGAAAGTAAAAGTATTTAATAAAGATGATATTTGGAGTGCTGATCTTATTCATATGCCGAATGAAAGGGACTACAAATACGCATTGACCGTTATAGATTTATATACACGATATGCTTGGGTAAAGCCTTTAAAAAATAAAAGTGGTCTATCAGTTAAATATGCGTTTGAAGAAATCTTTAAAGAAAGTAATAGAAAGCCAAGGAAATTGTTTGTTGATAAAGGGTCTGAGTTTTATAACAGAAATGTTAGACCACTATTTGAAACTGTTTATTCAACTGAAAATGCAGGGAAGGCCGTAGTGATAGAAAGATTCAATCGGACGTTAAAAAATAAATTATTCAAGAAATTTACTGAGCAAAGAAATCAGAAATGGTTGAAGATATTACCAGGAGTTGTAGAAGAGTACAATAATAAAGTTCATTCTGGTATTGAAGAAACTCCAAAGAATGCTTCTGTCGACCCTGATTTGATAAGAAAAAAAATATTCGAGAATAATAATTTGAATGAGAGTAATCCGAATTTGCAGAAACTTAAGCCGAAATTTAAAATTGGAGATAGAGTTAGAATATTTAAATATAAGAATAAATTTGAAAAAGGCTTTGTTGGCTATTGGACTAAAGAAATATTTGAAGTTTGCAAAATAAATCAAAGTTATCCGATTACTTACGAAATCAAAGATTTAGATGACGAAAATATCAGAGGCCGATTTTATCAAAATGAATTACAACGAACTGATTTTTAATTATCATTATCATCATTATTGGAACTAACGTTTTTCGGAAATTAAATTCCGTTATTCAATTCCCTTATTAGGCGTAGCCATAGAACCTACGGTTCGTTCAATTCTAACATAATATCTAGAAATGGTACTCCTTCCTGTAATTTAAATAAAACATAAAGACATAATTGACCACAATAAGTAGTTCCCGGTTTTTGAATTTGAAATGTATTATAAATTCCATTGCCAAGTAATTTTTTGACTTCGTTTGTAGGTGGAAGTCCGTATGAGTCGAACCAATAGTTCTCAGCCTCCGGGCGGTCAAAATAATAATTAGAACAGTTTATATTTCTTTGTTCTGCTGACCAATGTACACCTTTTTCATCTGACGTATGAAGATTTGTTATGAAATTTACAGTTTGAACTTTGTTCCGGGAACTGAAGGTTCCTGTTGGCTTATTTTTTAGGAATTGTAATTCGTCTCTCATTAGAACATGAAAATTCTTTATTCCTAATTCATTTGCGATTTTCTTTAGGTCGAAATTTGTCGTGGTTTGTGTTCCATATAATTTAAAAACTCCTTTATGTTGCTCATTTTATAATAAAAAAATTTCTTAAGGGACCCCTAGAAGTCAGAAGGGAGGGGGTATTGATTTAAAAGTGTTCCATAATGATTTCTTTCCTTACTACTTGGGGGGGTATTGATTTAAAACTGTTCCACAATGATGACTTTCCTTACTACTTATTCAATTTTGAAATGATTTAATTTAATCTAAATTTAAACGTTACATTGTTGCATTGTATTAGTAGAGTTAGTGTTTCGTACATCTTTTAACAATAGTAATTCAACCCTCATCAATATATGAAAATTCTTCATTCCCAATTGATTAGCAATCTCATTTAAATCGAAATTCGTTGTTGTCTGTGTTCCATATAATTTCGAAAACTCATTTATGTTGCTCATTTTAAATTGAATAAAATCTATTTCAGATATTTCTCAAAAGAATTAGCGTGTAGCAGCTGCTAAAATTGTTTCAGCTGATAGGGGTGAAGGAAATCACAGACAATAGCGCATAATGCGAGTTGTGAAATCTCATTCACACTATGAGAACAAAAGAACAAATACAATCTAAACACAATATACATATGAGAGAGAAGAGAAATGAATGAGCATTTCTCTTCATTTTGGTTTCCATAACAATCATTCATGCGACATTGTTTTGAATGGAAAAATACACCAACTGTCGAACCGATGTCAGAAAGTTTGTCGACATGGCTGTCGATATGGTTCGACAATTGGTGTATTTTTCCATTAGCGTTCAAGGTCATTCTATTAAAAGCATATGGGAATTATTCTCATTGAAGACAAGCAATTGTTTTAAAGAATGCATGTCATTGTGAATACAATATTCCTGTAACAGACAGGATCGAGAGAGAGAGAGAGAGAGAGAGAGAGAAAGAAAGAAAGAAAGAAGTCACGCTGCTCCGTAAAAGTTTAATTGAGATAACGAAGGATATATTCTTGCGGTTTCTTCCACTTTTGTTTCTTCCATTTTTAAAGAAATATTTTGAATAAATATTTTGAATACAATCTTCTGAAATTAACAACTATCTCCCGCATGTCGCCGTCTATGCGTTCTAAATTTAGAAGAAGAATTGGTTAATTGTCACTGCATTCTTATGTGCTTAAACTATTCATGTCTTCACAATGGGAAGTACTTTTAATCAATACAGCGGAGAGAAGAAACGCTAAATGAATTTTGAAAACAGACTTTACAAATGGATTTTGAAAACATATTCTGAAAATAATTTACGTAGGGGTAAATTGAAATGTCAAAACTTTTACGCACGCGTAAATTGAAATGTCAAAATTTTACGGATGCGTAAATTGAAATGACAAATGATTGCGCTGTTCAACATAATTTTAGGGGAAAGCTGCTAGATGTTTCTCTCTCTTCAATCTCTCTCTCTCTCTCTCTTCAATTATCAGGCAGTGTACAGGTTCATTGAATAATTTTGAGTTTATGAGTTACAATGATCTTCTAGTTCACAAAATTAGTACTTTAAATAATGTTGAGCATACAATAACGAAGAATGTCTAAGTAATAATTGCGTCTTCTTAATTTATCATAATGCTCTAATCTTAATAATAATTGAGAACCATTTCACCTGTTTTTAATTGAGATAACGAAGGATATATTCTTGCGGTTTCATCCACTTTTGTTTCTTCCATTTTTAAAGAAATATTATTAGTCACATGTTATATTTTAAAAACCTGAAAGATGGATAAAATTCATGAATTTGAAATTCTCAACTTTTATGATTTTTGGTGTCCTGGAACGGTCATGATTTAAGCGAGAAAATTGTAATTCCCAAATTTGAGATTCTTAACTTTTATGATTTTCGGTGTCCTGGAACGGTCATGATTTTAAGGATGAAAGTTGTAATTCTCAAATTTGAGATTTCGTGATATTTTGAGACCGGCTAAATTTTTGAATTTTTGATTTTTTTGAAAATTTGTCGCTACCTAAATTTTCGCCCCTTCGGCCTTCGGCCACGTGAAATTTGAAGTCTACCTAAATTTTTGAAATTTTGATTTTTTTGAAAAAACCCGCAAAAGTGTGACATCCGGCGCAAGCGAAGCGAAGCAAAGCGTCGCGCCGGATGTCACACTATATACTACTTACCTTTGAATACCTAAATAAAAATATTCAAAAGATAAATGTCAGACACAAGTCGATTGTCATCCTCACTTAAATCTCTAATTTATTGGATGTTATCGTAGCAACAATCTGAACGAGGTCTACACTCTATAGGAACCGTCCTTTTATGTCACCGTCTCACATCGAATTCTTTGATTGAGATCTTGGATTCTTCTAACTTTGGCAAGTTTTCCCCACCCACAACGTTGACAAAAAGCATGCATGGTCAGTCTTTGTAGCATAGTAGTCATTTTTAGACGGCATTCTGATGAAAAAGTGCCTGTCATACTAATTCTTGAATTCCATATTCAGACAATGAATCTCGAAAAGAAATCAGCTGATTTCGAAAACAAGAACTATGAAACAAAGATGTGGATATAAAGTACACCAGATTATTACATAGATTATTACTCGTACATCAATCAGGGCGAGCAGCTGAAAAAGCTGAACATCTGAAAAGGAGGAAATGCCAGTCCTTGAGCGACATCTACATATTTGAGCCTCTAGCGTTCGAGACCTCATGTGTGCCTGGCCCCACAACGAAAAATTTCATCAGCATCATTTGGTCTAAGATGATGACGGCTACTGGGGACAATAGGAAAGGGATGTGGTTGTGGCAGAGATTGAGCTTGGCAATCATACGTGGCAATTTTCACTACATTCGCAACACCTTTCCTGAGTGTGACTTTTATTAGGTTTTTTCATCATTTTTATAGGTAATTGGCCATCATATTTTGTACAGTGTTTTATGATTTCATCTAAATATACTTTTTATTAGAAAAAAATTACATAGTTGTAGAATCGTATTTCAGAATCCCTTGTATATTTGATAAAATTTATTCCCAGGATTCTATCGCGGATATCTATGGTCCCAATAATCTGACATACTTTATAACGGATAGATGACACAAGGAGGTCTAGATATCTATAATTGTACAATTATAGATATCTAGACCATAGACTTCTAAATTTCTCTGGACAGATAGGTTGAAATTGACCTCATACACGATCAGGCCAGCAATCCTAAATTAGACTACTGCAGAAATAGACTCAACAAAAGCTTTTATATTTTTTTAGATGTGGATTGCCGAACAATGCAGGGCATGCACAGTGTGTTCTATATTAAATGACATTGGGAGCAAGGACGCATGAGAATGCATGTTAATGTTGAATTAGTCGTTCGTTTAACTCTATTTTTTGCGCTTTTTTGCGAGCGATCTTTTGCGATAATTTCACAATATTAGAGGCATCTGAGATGTCATGAACAAATTTCTGTTGAAATATTTCATTGAAATTTTTTTTAGACAACTATTCAGTTTGATCTCATAGATAGCCTCCAGCAAAGAGATGCATGGGTTGAGCACAGAGGCGTTTGGACCCCCATGATAAATTTTATTCAAAAGTTTTGCAGCTTCAGGGATGTCGAGCATTGCCAACTTAATATTTCTGACAGTGCATTCACAACAGCGAATCACATTTTTTTACATTTCAGAAGTGAAAGGCAACCGCTGACATCATCTCATTTATTAGGATTCATATTGAAATCAGTCCTTGCGTGCAAGCATTCACATCCTGGATACATTTCATCTTCTGTGGTTGACTGCATGATATTCTATCATTAGCACTTCTCAGAGTCCAAAAAACTTCAATAAAGAAATTGTTTTTATCTTATTTTCACTCTCTGTGCAATGACGCAAAGAGATAAAATAATATGCTCCAGTAATTTGACGTGTCCAGTCAAAGCATTTCTAAAGATAATCCGATTGCACTCTCTCGAGTACTTGTCATTGTTCTCAGAAGAGCTCCATCACAGGTCGGATCGCTCCATGTCTGTTCCAACCTCCTCAAAAGTGTATCCTCAGGTTGGGAATGCTTATTGTGTTCATCATTGTTTTCATTGAAAAATAAGAAGGATCTCCGTTTTCTGTTCCTCTTGATTTCAGGACACTTAAAGTGTGGGAATCGGTGGCTTCTCTTTTCCTCTCGAAATTGTCCCTTACCATGTTCAATGATATGGGTGGATCTAGCGTTAGCCGTCCGTCCGTCCGTAGACTTCGACTTCATCAGCAACTTTGTCAGCCTTTCCCAAGTATTACATAACTGAATCCGATTTCGAATTTCTATTACTGACTATCATCCAGATATTAGACAAAAGTCATCAGATTGATTACTTTGGAAAACTTGTGATACATGATATGTGCTTGTTGGAATGGATTTCTCTCTGCGTGATAGATGCAAACATTCGCAGACGACGCTGAAGGGAAGATTTCAACTTATGTTCGTCATTTTGTAGTCCATGATCGCTTTGAGATATCACAAACCCAGATAGAAAGATTTCCTTGTAGATTTTAGACAAAATCTTCATAACAAAGAATCTTCCGAATGTGCTTCCATTGCCAGGACATGTACTTAAAAACGTGGCTCTACCGAATCTCAGCTTTGTAGTTGTTTGGAGAAGAATCTAGACATAAAGGAATTTTGATGGCACTGTCCTTTAGATTACGCTTTTTCATTTTTTCTTCTTTGCACTTTCATTTTTTTTTCATTTTTTCACTTTCTTCAAGTGATAATGATCAATGTACTTCGTGGTGGTATTGTCGTCAGGTTCGTGGAAGTGGAGGTCACACAAGACGGAATGTTTAGTTGGGATATAATACTTTCTACTAACTCGATGCAACTATACAGATTCAAAATTCTTTGTTATGTAGAGGAATGCATCGGTGTTATACTATCATTGCATTTAGGTTGACAACCAGCAGTGGCATATTTGTTTGATATTTTGCGTTTGAATGAATCGCACAAGAGACACTTCAAATAGTCATCTATCCCTTCGATTGGCTACAAGATTCGATCTTCTGTAGCACAAATGTTGGCTGGCCTGAACATGTAGAAAATGATTTCAAATTTTGCTCACCTATCTGTCCAGAGAAATTTAGAAGTCTATGTCTAGACCTCCTTGGATGACAGCTACACGATTCTCTGACATAGCTCGTGAAAATATTTGATATGTCCCTCGGACTAAAGTCATCGGGATTCATCAAATAATTTCCCTCTATATCCCAGAGAATCGCATAGCCATCCTCTAGCCATTGCATGGAGAGGGAAATTATTTGATGAATCCCGAGGACTTTAGCCCGAGGGATATATCAAACAATTTCATAAAACACCGATCGTTTTCCACATAGTTGATCAGTCGTCGGGAGATCATTTTGATTAACAAGAGTGCGTTAGAGAAAACTCCCCAAGTTTAGGTCGATGCTTTCTTAAAAGTTAAGTAAAAAGTTTAACAGGTCAGACGGGCCTTCGGCGTCCAGCGCCTTCGAAACGGTCGATGGTAACCTCATCGACCGTTTCGAAGGCGCTGGACGCCGAAGGCCCGTCTGACCTGTTAAACTTTTTACTTAACTTTTAAGAAAGCATCGACCTAAACTTGGGGAGTTTTCTCTAACGCACTATTGTTAACCGATCGTTTTATTCACTTGCGCGACTTTATGATCACTCTGTAATATCTGCCGCGCGGGAGATAATCTGATTTACAGCTCGAGTAAAGCGATAGGATATCTGCAATGCATGCACGGAGACAAATAAAAATATTTCCTCTATAACTTAAAAGTTGATGATCTTTGCAGTAGGTTCTATATGCTACAATTATCTGAAAAAGGACTGGTTGCTAATGGCATTGCTGCATGCAGACAGGAGACAGCAATGCACAAAGTGTCATTATCCCATATTATTTCACAGGAAATTTAGAAATATCAGTAGTAAATGTATCTACATGTAGTAGTGATGATATTTCCATCCGTGCATGTGAAAGACTATTTTAAAATCACAGTAACCGTATATCTACACGTGTATTCATAGCATTGCTGCCCGCTTTTTCTCTACATTTCTGCGTAGTCTATTTCAATTACGTATAACATTATTAACATAAATTATTTCGGGCAATGTAGGACATTTTCCGGTCCGTAAGCACCATCAAATGTCTTACATTATTGCTATTTGCTATATTAATGCTATGCTGTTGCTATGTTAATGCTATATTGTTGCCGTTATAAATCCATGTCACATAGATAATCCATGTCCCCTCTGAACAAAGAAAAATGTCTTGGCATGTTTAGATTAAACAAAAATAGCATAGATATTTTGCAATCAGCCACTATGGACTCACTCAATCTTTGTCCTCATACTATCCATGCGCTATCACATATGGCTTTACTTTTATCACGTCAAAACTGAATCATCATCGAAGTGATGTCTAGTAGACCTGTAATTGCGAATTGATTGCGAGTGAAAGCAGAATCAAGTGCTTTTTTCGAGAAACCACAAATCATCAGAAGTATTCAGAATTATCTTTTGCACTTGCACAAAGCAATAAGCATTTTAAAAATCTGAAAAGAGAAAGCGATTCCAAATTCAAAGAGCATGAATCGCATTCTTTACCTCAAATGTTGCGCAACCATAACTTAGAGTGACCTATAGCTGATGTTGCTTGCATTTATGAAAGCACGCACCGTATTTTCTTTGCTGCCTACAAAAGACAGTCACATGCCGCGATGAGGGATAAATAATCTAGTGAACGCAGCCGCGTTACTTTTCAGCGCAAGTTAACTTGGAGTAAAACAATACTAAAAGTATTTTACAAATTCTGTATTTCAGGTAAAAATTAAAAATTGTTTCGTGATATGTACAAGCGGAGAAAATTTCAGATCCAATAGAGTCTTGGGATCTTACTGTCTGTCCTGATGAAATGTCAAGATTTCACTATGTTCGGAAACGCTCCTTTCCCACGATGGGATCCGATAGCGAAAGAAGCTTTGGAGGCATTCTTTATTTTCTCTTCTAGTTCCTCCATTTTCTTGTATAGGTCTGCTTTTTGAGATTCTGACTCCTAAATAAAAACAAGCAAATATTTTCAATAAAGACGTACACATGATAAATAATTTGCATAACAAGTTGCACAAATAGACAGGGATTGGACCAATAGACCAGTTATATATTCTCATTCAATTCTGCCTTTCATTTCTCATTCGATCTGCCTGTGAGACCGACATGGCATATGTTTGGGCTAACTCGGAGGGGGACCAGCTTCTATCTTTAGTCAAAGTCAGCAAATTTCCGGTCGAAAATGTTGTAGAAAATCTACAGGTGCTAGAATATTTTGCATGATTTATGTCAAGGAATACAGGTATTTAAAAAATACTTTTGTCTTGGAAACTTCTTGAATTTGCTTGTATATAAACCTTGCACTATAGCTAGCTGATTTATAAAGTTTGTCAACTGAAGGATATTGATTGACTAAATGCATTTTTTTGACAAAAAAATGTTCAGTCAATTAATTGTTATCGGCAAAAATTGAGGCACTCTTCGTAAAGGGTTCATTAAACATCTCTGGTCAAATTAATAAATGGGAGCAAATTTTGACTCCAGCATCTCTTTTCAATTATTTGGATTGAGCTGTTTTGTCGGTGACAATGAAACTAGATGTCGCCCACCGTTGCATACCCTATGCATTAGGGGTTCCGCAACTAGGGGTGTCATGTTATAGAAATGTAAATTTCAAATTAAACCACACGGAAATCATCACTGCTTGTCCTTTAGACAATTAATCGAAAGATTGATTATCTGTAAGATACATATCAAAAATTAGGTCCTGCCGGCACAGATTTTGAATTTTTGAAATTTATTCGAATTGAGTAGCAATCAAATTGTGTAGTGGTAGTTGATAATGTGCTCATTTAGAGCGATATGATTCACATGCTTAACTGTCGCATCTAGGAAGGCATAGTGAGCAGTGTTCTCATGCAACATCTTAAGCTTATCTTGACTTACTTTGATTCTCTTCCTGAACCGGATACCTAGAGCGGACAACAGCAATATCTTATGTTATCACCCTTGGGTATCAATGATTTCCGTTACGAAGTAATTGGGCGTCATTGAATAAAACAGATGCTATTTAGAGAATCCCACTGCACGCCTATTCTGATGCTATTTCAACATCCCGAGAAAATTCAATTTATGTTTGCTTCTCGGCCCTGAAGGATAGCTGAACAATTGGAAGAAGATAAAGTTGATGTTTATATAACTTCAATATTCTGCAAGATATCTACACATAATTTACTATAAAGACAATTTATTTTTTCAAAACTATCCATGTCCGGTTTTGAGTGTCTCAGGGCACTCTATCCAGACTTATAGATATGACTGGTACCTACCGAATCTGCTGATAGAGAATGATTTACACAAGGAGCCCATGATTCACATGTGATTAACAACGATATCTCGTGAGGACTAAACAATAATGCCTTCGCGCAATAAATGGGTCTATCGTCCTTCTTATCTCAGCTAATCACATAGTGACATGAAAACCTCCGCTAACGATTCCCTAGAAATCAGTCCGACAGCCAGAGCGAATTTTGCAGAGAACGAGGACGAAAATGACACTTTCACAGAGTGGTGCACATGCACACCCTATGACTACCACGAGCCTGCCCGTCGTCTGCCGAGTTCTACCAGGTTCTTATTTTTGTCACACTAGAACAAAGAAAGCACAATTTATATCTAATGTGAAGCATGGTGAAGTTTTCGGCAAAATTAGGCTTTCTATTTTTAAGTGAAAAATGCTACGTGGAGAACCATGGCTTTTGACAAGATCATGTATATGCGTTATCGTGGGTAATACAGTGGCAGTGATTGTGGTAATCCGCATAAGTGGCAATCGGATATGCGGAAATTCCGCGTTAGAGGGTGAGTGAATTCAAGAAACATTTCCAACACATGTAGAAGTAGAACTATCCGGGGGGACAGTTTTCGGAAGTCACTCCATTTAAGTGGGAGATTTTTCGGCATTATTGACAATTTATCAATTTTTTGTGGATTACTGGATCTGAACTTCTGCATTAAGTGATTTTCGAATATGTTTCAACCAAAACCATATTTGCGTCATTACTAATTGTTGTTCTTATGCATTGTGGCCGTGCAGCGTAACAATAATCTTCCGCTACTCCAGAACACGGTCGCATTGGATGAGAAGAAAGGGGATTTTTTTATTTATTTGTATTTTTTTTGGCTACTAAGAAGCAGCTTAATGCATTCTGAAACCCCCTTAGTATAGCAAAAGATGAAAAACAGTTGACAGTTGACATTAGATGGAAGTTTGAGTACTAATAGATTCTTCCTTAGATGGAAGTTTGATTTCTTTTCACTGTTGACCAGTGGCGGGCGCAGCTAATTAATTCCGCTCGATCAATCGTACGACGGGATCATTCGCGCGATTCACTTTCATAATGTGACTTCGCAATGAAATTTGCTTTATGAGATGAAAATAAAGCTTCCATTCACTCTTTCAACGTTAAATATTGAGCGGATGCTCGTACCTGAGATCATGTATAGCTAGACAGAGCTGCCGTGTCCGGGAAAAAGTGCATAGGATTCCAGATCTGTGTTCTATGGCTAGACCGCTTTCTATCTCTTTCTAGAGTCTCCTACAAAATGCCCGCTTCCCCTTTAGAAGGATACATCACCTTGGTATATATGAATAATCGCATTTTCCCGTAATTCTGTTGCCATTTTTTGTGCCAATTTAGCTGCAATGGTTTTCAAAAACGATTTTGTCTGTGTTGCAAATACACCGTCGCAGGACATATGTAACTAATAGAGTAAAGTAGAAGCATTAATTTCTAGAATGGCTGAACAAGGTGAAAGGATGCACAACAGGCTGCTCTGCGTTTGTTTATCCTGGCTTAGCAGTGCTGATAATCTAGAAGATTTCAGGGTGTCAATTCGCCTGGGCAAGGAATAGAAAATGTCCTCAGATGAGCAAATTAAGCATGAAAATTCCGTGGTAGCCGTAGACGATCCGTTTCACCCTACAAGGGCTCGTCAGCACGGCTAAGCCAGGATAAACAAACACGGAGCAGCCTGTTGTGCAGTCCTTCAGCTTGGTTAGCTTTGCTAGATATTTTAAGTTAATTTTTGGTCATTCCGAGTCAAGGAATTTTCGTGCTTAATTCGTTTAAGTCTGAGGATATCCATCTATTCAGCTATCTACATGTAGGTCGCTGTCACTGTCTGTTTCCAGCGCATGAATTATATTTGTCATACCGTTGATCTCGGGCTAAAACTCTAGACTTCTATAGTAAATCAAATAGTGTCGGAATTATCTGTCACGAGTCTTTAAATTGTCATGAAATATGTAGAATAATCTACTTGTCTATGAATATTATGATATAGAACTCGGGATACACAACTCCCAAAGCGTGGAGAATTGACTGTGGGCTAATTTTTTTATGACAGTGGAAATTTTTTATGTTTGATTTGAAATTATATGCATTACTGCAGCGTTATTTTAGTCTACTTTCATCAATGCTTCCCAAATGTTCAGTGTTGTCGACCATTGAGAAAACATAGATTATATGTGGAGAAAATTAGAAAATGGCTTGCATTGTTGTCAAATCATGTAATTCAAAAATAATGTTGCTCAAATCTAGGTTATTTTGCACTCATTTCAATGGCTTGTTGACACAAGTTTGGGTAATATCCTCTGGAATATGTTTTAGAATGTGCTGACAAGTGGACTGACAAATGGATGTGACATCACGAATTATCACCTTGACCAATGCAAATTCAATAGCATTTACATTACATTCATAAGCATGGAGTTTCTAAATCTTTCGATAAGACGTCAACAAGTTGAATTGAACGATTTCATGAATGTAGATTCATTCCACTTTCTTAGTGAGGAAGTTGATTGCAAAACTCGTTGATATTGTTATCGATCAACTCAACGTAACTGCCAGTTAATTAAATGGCAACATTTCCATAGTTTTCAGTTAGTATTTGAATGTTGGCCAGTGATATATTACAATATTCAGAAAATTATTGAAATTGACAAATTATATTGAATACTCGCACTTCAGGCGATTAAGATAGAAAAACGACGACAACAACTCTACTGAAATTTGAATGGATTGATTGTGAACATAGAGCATAAAAACATAAAACATCTGCGACTGGGCAGCATGATATTGTAAAGCTTTCTATGTCCAAAAGTAATTGTTTTCTTGGATGGAAAACATTAACCTGGTGTAGACTTCTATGAAATAAGTCATGTATGCTTTGCTATGCTGTTTTCCTACTTGTTTAAAGTCTCTTGTTTGTTTTATTTTTTCTTATATTGAGCTACTTTTGCCTTGCTCTCTGTACTGGTGCCTCACGATTTATATTATTGAGGCTTTTTGATTAAATAAACGTCATTCATTCATTCATTATAACAGATAGTGCACGGATTTCTTCGGTCACTATGTGACATTATCGTCAAGTCTATGGCTTTTGGTAATTATAGCAAATAACGACCTCAAATCCATGCATTATCTATTACATAAATCATATCATGACAGTCTGGTACACCATAGACGCAGCATGCGGCCTTGAAATTCGAATGAATTGTACATTAATTCAAAATCTCGCAAAACTTTAATTCATCCGTTGGTGTTCCGGAAGTTCAAGATGATGGATGGAGTTTTAAAATTACTACGAAGGAAGTTCAGACGCTTTACATAATATCAAGACTAACAAATCTTCAGGTGATCAAAGAATGCCAGTTAAAATATACAAGCAGTTATCTTGTTTAATTTCAATGCCACTTAGAACAATTTTCCAAGCATCTATTGATCAACGTTTATTCCCACAAGATTGGAAGTGCAGTATTAATACTCCCGTGCCTAAAAGTGACTCCAGTAAGAATTGATAAACTCAGGCCAATAACTCAAACCACACCAACAGCAAAACTGCTAGAGAAATTTGTTTTAAAGCACATGAATTCGGACTTTTCGTAATTATATGGACTTGAGCAACATGGTTTCAGAAATGGTGGCTCTACCACTATTACCGTCCTTTCCATCATGAACAAACTGTGTGAAAAGTTTGGTAAGATAACCCTGTCTACTGTGGCTCAATTTTGATAAGAGTTGATTTTAAAAGGGCATTTGATCGGTTAAATCATAACCTAGAGTTGAGAAAATTTTGAGATAAAGGTATACCCACTGGTTTTTTGTGCCTGCAAAAATTATTTAAGTAGCAGAACTGCTTGTATTCGTTTATTGAGCACTGATTACCTTTTCTTGATATTGTGTCCGGCGGTCATTAGGGAACTGTCCTCGCCCCCTTTATCTTTGCCTCTTTTTTTGGGGACTGTGCCAACATGACAATGATGTGTATTGTGTAAAGTATGCCGATGATCTCACATTAGCAGTGCCGGTATTCAATTTTGAATTTTCAAATGTTGAGAGTCTCGTCAAGAATGTCATAATGAATGTAAAGTTTTGGTACAAAGGAAATGATACACAAATAAATTTTATGAAATCAAATGTAACATTGTGTCTTAAGAGTAAAGTTTTGCGTAATCCCGTCTGTACAATTTCCCCTTGAATATGATTGATTTGGTAGCAATACTCGGTATTAATTTTACAGATTATCTGTCTTGGCATTGTCATATTGACCAAGTTATCAAACTTGCCAGCAAACGATTTTATGCTTTATGTAAATTGCGTCCATTTGTTTCTGATGAAGAATTGCATATCATCTATACATCCTATGTTAAATCTATTTTGGAGTGCACATGTCCCGCATTTTTTTAGCTTGAATAAAATATTGCCTTTCCGATTAGAAAGAATTGTCAAAAGAGCACATTGCATCATTTATAGAAGCAGTGTAAGAAAGTGTGACTGCTCCATAGATGAAATTTCAAAGCGTCGTTTTATATTAAGCAAAAGTCTATATTTGCATACTGAATATAGTGTTACTCATAGTGTTCATCGTTTGATACCTAAACGTCTTGTATATTCAAATCATCCAGGCATATCTCTTTGTAGAATCATAAAAATGAAGTCATCTTTTTTCTTTTATTGCTTGTCATTTAAGCAAAATTTCTCAGTGAAAGTCATGAAATCAATCTTTTGGTGTTCACATGTCATTGCATGTCTTTGTGTGAATACATTTAAATTTTATTCGCGTCAATGTTGAATTATGTCCTTTTGACTTTCATTTGATTGAATAAAACACTTATTCTATTTCTATTCTATTCTGTGTAAATACTGCTTATCACAACTTTAGAATCTATATTCATCTTGACCGACAGCACCTGCTCAGCAATATTTTCGGGTTGAATCTCAGGAAGGTTAACCGCAAACGAAATAAGTCTCTTAGAAGCTATAAATCTTGATGTCTTAGCATTTCATCTCAGGTTATATCTTAATTGAGTTGTCAGTGTAATATATAAGCTTGTGTTGTCGAACAAAACGATATGCTGTAGTAAATTTACTTTTAATTTATAATTTTCAATTTCTTCCAATCATTTGAAAATTTTGGGTATCTTCAAGTCGCATATTGAAGTCGCATTTGAAGATACTGAGACTTGGTACCTGCCAAACCTAGAGAATGCGAGCCGGCTCGCTCGGACTTGCAAATATTTTTTAGCAAATGGTCTGTACATATTTTTAGCAGCCAATCTATTCTTGGGGAGACGACACAAACGGAAGTGAAATTCACTATGAAATCAAATAACCTCCCGTCAGCTGCCATCAACTAACTGAGACTTGACTTGCAAAATATAATTTCTCAGATACTTATATTGACACGTGTACTTTTTAACCTCCATAGTATTTCATGTGCGCATGTTGAATTGAATTCGGCCATGCACAAGTCAATGTCTCTGCAACCATTTTTTGGTATCTTATATGGCATCATAAAGGGTATTCAAAACCAAAATTCGGCAAAATCTCAAATTTCAAAAAAATTGAAATTTTGAAAAAACTTGATTTAAACTTTTGTACTGCTATTCATATTTCTAACAAATAGAAGAATTTCTTTAGATCCGAATCAACGACGGGATCTCGACTCACTTTAAGCTGTAGTTGGTACTGATTTAACATTAGTTCAGCATTTTCAGAAGCTTCTTTGTGACTATCTAATTCAAGTTGAATCTCGGCTCGTCTTTGTATTTCCATTCCTATCATTTGCTCTTGTTCCGCCTTTATTTTCTCCAGTCGGTCTCGGGCATTAGTTTGTTCATTTACAAGTTCGGCTTGCATTCGCATGACCACCTCTTCATCGGCTCTCAGTCTTTGTTCTTCAAGAAGTGCATTTTCTAATTCCGTCCGCATCGCTTGTAATTCGAGAACACGGTTTCTTTCATTTTCAAGCTCTGAAGCATGAAATACAGAAAAATAGCAAAGCATATTACTCATGCGAGCCGACTGTTGAATCTTCCAATTTCGATTGTACTATGTAAATTTGCTCCACATTAAATAGCATACTTAGATAATACACAAAGCTATGATCAGATATTTATGTAATACTATACAACATGATTATATGGTGCTCAAAGCAAAGTGCCCAAAGGCTACATTCTAGTCACTGAATATATAAATTTTCAAATGGTTTAATAATGATAGCAATGATAACAGCCTAAGAAGAAAATGCACTATTGCACAGTAGATAAAAAATGCATTGAATACTTTGCTGTGGCCTGCAAGTATCTCTGCAAAATGCGAGTTAAATAATTTTCTCTGCATATGTCCATTGCATTTTCTCCGTAATGATGGGAAGAAGAATGCAAATCTATTCTTAGCAGCAGCTTTAGAAAACAGGACATATTGATGCATTATTTATGAAGATCTGATCTATTGATGATAGCCTACCTTGCTGTTGTTCTTCCTTTTCTTTCTCAGTTTTCTGTAAGTACAGAATGGAAAAATTCTGTATGGCTGGCAAGATGTTATTGCAAGAAATCGTAAAAGCACAAGTCTTCAACCGAGAATATAATAAATAAATTCCAATACAAAAGAATGTCACAAACGCTTCGCCTTCTACTTGATCAATGTAACTGTGATGTTGCAGCGTAGTCTGAGAGTGCTCTATATATTACAGGGAAGGTCGCACAGTTAATTAACAACGGTCTTCTTCCTTAAGGCCAGAAAATTGAGCATCACATAACAAGTCATGAATGTTGTTGAATCATGGGTTCGTCACTATGTTACCAACTTGAATCAAGAGACTCAGCGTTGAACTAGGCCGCATACTGTCACGTCATTCCATACATCGAAATGTTGACTTTTGAACGGATCTCATATTCCAGATATTACTCCTGATTCTTACAAGGATTACATTGTCTCTCCATTTAGCGTGTTATATTTCCTCGATAGGGTCTTCTCTTTTACTGCCTGATGATGCTTTTCTTTTGAAAGCATGTAGTAGCTTATCTGTTGAATTTGTGTAATGTAACAACTAACAACTTTTGTCAACGAAAAGCTAAAGCCCAAGTATTTTCATTAATTTTTACTTTACCGATAATATCATCGTTGTAATATACAGTATACTCGTATACATCAACATCGTCCTACATTTAGATCATGCACGCACACAGAAGCAGTATCATAATTTGCATCGTTGATATCTATTACACAGTAGTCTACCTTGTGCTAATTCATCTCATTAAAATTCACTGAACCTATCGATGGTTCCATTTTATGCGCCTATTTTCACACGCGATTTAGAGCACACACTGTACGCACTGTACACACACTATTCAATGGTTCTAAATTAGTTTCAACAGCCGATTTCGGAACACATTATCTACTATACAGGTTTGTGCTGGACGACATAATTGTAACTAGGAAAGAGCATTGTCGATAGAGAAATCAAGTTATTCTGTTAGCCATATGGAACGCTATTTATCAACGGATGCGTGCAAAACTGTGGTGTGCACTACGATTCTTTCTCGAATTGACTACTGCAATTCGATTCTATGTAGCTGTCCAACATATCTTCTGGATAAGCTACAGCGTATTCAAAACAATGAGGCAAGATTAACTATGCGCATTCCGAAATACGATGATATATCGCATTTGTAGCATTTGCAGCATTCGAAATTAACATTTGTAACATTTCATACCCATGTTGATCATCAAAAAACCCAGCAACAACTTTGCTCAATAAAATAAAATAAAGAATTCAAAAAAGTTGGGCAGCAGAATGTAAATTTACAAGTATCGATTAATTAATTACAAATAAACCTTATGGACCTCAGATCCTTCTTCAGCAATTATCACGACAACAGGATTGTTCCTTTATCTTACCTTATGCATGTCTACTTAATTAAATCAAGTCACCTGGAACTTAAATCTTAAACAGACAACAACATACCTCCATTGCAATATTCATTTCGTTAGTAACGCTCTCCAGGCGAGATTGGAGATCTTTGGTGATTTTTTCTCTGGCTTCTTCTTCCGATTTCCTTTGGTTTTCCTCCCGTTGGAGTTCATTTTTGATGTTGACGATTTCCTTGTTAAGGTTCTCGTTTGCTTCTTCTGCTTCCTGTATTCTCTACAATTAGTATAAAAGATTTGCAACTGGATTTACTCATCCTAGCAGTTACTGAACGGTAAAATGTTTATTATGCACATTTCCAATTCATTTACACAACTTTTCAATTCAACAACCACATTTCAAGTCAATAATAAAAAGCGCATTTTTCAATTCAATAATTTGCAAAATCTCAGATCATTTGCACGTGGTATCTTAATTCACTAGTGCAATGTAATAATCAAGTCAATTGACGCAATCTTATGTTCAATTATGCAAATCAAAAATCAATTGTGAAACAATGAAGTTCTTCCAGTATTGTGTTATTGGAACTCGATTAGAAGCTGCAAGTTGGGGTTATCAGTGAATTTTCCGTGAACAGTTAATTCTTTAATATAGTTTCTGTGGTGATTTTCACTTCATCTCATTATTATTGTCCCAAGCATCTGTCAAAAAGAATTTATTGAGCTATCCGATCAAGACACAACTTGTAATCAGTGGTTCATTCATTTACATACAATTGTCTTTTTTCCTGTGTCTTTTACAGTGAAATGATCAGATGAATTAATGGCAGTAGGAATTGAGATTTGGGCTGCTTCCTCAGTTAGTTGTCTAATAGTAGCCGAAGCCGAAAGAAGAATTAAGCCAGTTTTTCCCAACTGGGGTCCAGGTGGACCCCTAGACGAGATTGCAGATCGCTAGGGATCCGCGCAAGTCAAGGGGTGATTTGTGGGTGTTTATATAATATGGGGAAGAAAAAAATGTGTTTATAAAATATGGGGAAGATGCGTGTATATATACATATATATGGCAGGGTCATCAAGAGTAACAGCAATTACTCCTTTTTGTGAGTCTCTGCCATTCTTTCGATAGCCACTGGCATGTAGTAACCGAATGTCGCTATAGAAATCAGAATATTTGTCATTCGTTAAAATTTATACTTGTAAACTTCTCATTGGAAAACTAGCCTAACAATGCGGGATTGGCAAGCGCTTGCATTTTATGCGCAGACCATATTGAACTGCCTTGCTGTAATTTTGGAAAATTAAGCATGTCGAGCTGTGAGCAGCACGGTTCGAAAAGACAGTCATCAATTCAAAATAAAAAACATTCAACATTGTCAAGAAGTTAGAACTCTGGCATTGGGAGCTGATGAAGCACGACATCGCTTGATTCAGTCACTTGCGTGTGCATTTGCGTTCCCGACCATGTACTGAAATCATCATTGACTATGTCCCCTCACTCACGAATGACTTCCCGCACCGATTCTAGGACTTGCTAGAAATGGAAAAATTTCCAAGATGACTTTCTCAGCCAGCTGCAAGCCATCTACAATCTTGCTGCTTGTCGTCTGTCTGCAGATAGCGGAACATTGAGAGATCCCACATCTTCCAAATTTCCACAACTTGGAATCCAAAGAATCTTCCATTCAAAACTTAATACTATGTGAATGCTGGTTCAGCGCTCCAACGGACATTCTCCGTGAAAAGCGCAGCCGGCTGGAAATCTGGGAGAGAGAAAGACTTCGCCTGAAGTTAGCTAAAATCCAACTTTGCATCGGAAAGAATGGAAGCACACCAAGCTATTATTAAGTTATTATTATATATTATCAAATTATTTATTAATTAATTCGAAGGGCATTTGGATAGTTGACGATTCGAAGGAGGCTGATGGGTAAAAAAGGTTGAGAAGCACTGATTCAGATATGTCTGGAGTCATATTAACCACACTTCCATGTCTGTTGTATAAAAACATAATTAAATTTCAAACTGAGATCATTTTTATGAATCCAAATTACCATTATGATTTGTTGTCGCTCATCTTCATCCAATTGCTTTAAGCGTCTCCGCTCATTTCTGTCCTTTTTTCGTTTCTCCGCCCATACATAGTGAACGTTTTCAACCATTTGCGAGTTGCATCTGAGCGCATATCGAATATCTGAAAGGAAATAACGCGTTTACATCAAAATGATTGCTTGATTCGACATGCGGAAAGGAATGAAGTTTGCTAATGAGGTGAAGGTGTCCCTATAATTTCCACGAAATATTAATTGGGATAATGTCTCAGTTCTTTGAAATGAATTGCGTTATCGTCGCTACTCGGGATTAAATTCTTTAAGCACAAGCCTATTATTTTCAGAATATCAAACTTTTTGCAGCAGATAATCGATAAAATAGTGGCTTTATAAAAGTCGTATTACGCAAGCTTATTTACAATTTCCGAATTTTGTTGCATTGGCTGGAATGGTATGCATATAACAGAACGGTATCTTAATTTCTGGATAATTATGGAATCTTATGAACTTCTTCTTTCTGGAATTTACATGATGCACGGTATTTCATATTTTCGTCCCCAGTGAACTGGCTAGGCCTACTATAGTTTTATATTATACTCAAGATTCATTATAAAGGATCTAGAACAGCGTTTTCCAAACTCATTTTCCCTGACCCAAGCTTGGATATGGTAACATCTCGCGACCCATTCTTGTCTATCTATTAGGGTGCTGACTTTATTTAGCTTCCAAAGTCGGCTTACATGAAAATATACAATCACAAGTGCGTTGCAAAAGTCAGTACGTCGTGCAGGATTAGCAATATCAGTACAATTTATGAAGCCCCCGTTACTTTGATTTTTATTTGATGAACCGCATCGAGCTAAAAGTCAAACTAACCAGTAACTTCATCAATTACACTGACATTGCTAGTCCTGCACAAAAAAACTGGCTTCTGGAACGCATTAATGATTTTATTTTCATGTAGGTCGACTTTGGAGGCTAAACAAAGTCACTATGTCAATTCAGTGGCGCGATGTACGTAAAAGTATAAGCAAAATGAAGTCAAGGCAAGCAGAGATTTAGCGATCGATTGACATCAGATTCAAATAGTATAACTTGTTTGCTGAAAAACTGGAATGTTGAGGAGCACTAGCATTCAAGTGATTGATACAACTGACTTGGAGCACAATGCTCGCTTTTTGCCTCACAGATCTGAGTTCTATTCCTGTTCGACGAAAAAAATTATTTATTCTTTGGGCGTGTGTTGGTCGAAAGCGAAATACCAGAAAAAGTAATGAATACCATTTTTGCTTGAGTACATTGACTGCTATCAGGGTTAGAACCGGCCACCGCTCCATACCCGAACGGCCGATTTTGACAACACCAGCCATCAAAATCCAAGTCGATTTCAACCCTATGTACTGTAGTACGCACCTAATAAACAAGTTTAATTTATGCAACTATAGGGAAAAGGAATCATCTGTCAAACAGGTGTTGTTACCTTTATTCTTCGAGAACAATCTAAATTCTAGATTTTGAATTCCATAATAATCTTATTCATCAGCGACCCACATAGAGCCTCTGGCGACATGCCAAAGATACCTCAGACACTGCACCGGCTGCATCAGTGCGAATAACGGAAGGACATTCATCAATCGAATGATCCACAGTGACGTTTGATAAGAAACAGCGATCCACAGCAACTGATTTTGCTTTTTCTTTGGCCTTTGTCTTCTTGTACCACTTTTGTAAACGATATGCGTCTGTCATTTCGCCAAAAAAGCTAGCAATAATGATAACTTTTCTTCACTATCATTGCATCATTTTTTTGAAAAATTTCATTTTTCGAGAGAAAAATCCTTCATTGTCAGACATTGTGACTTAGTGGAGAGGATGATAACCTTTGGTCTTGTTTCATACCACCAAGGGTTATCCTCCTCTCCACTAAGTCACAATTTCCTTTTTCTATTAATCTTGTGATCATAGAATGTTATGGTGCAATCGTCTATATTGCTATACTTTGTTTCCTCGAGGCTTTGGTAAATTTCCCCCAACTTAACATTTATTTTATATTTACATACTACTTGTTTTTCTGCTACTGATTTCCTTGGTCTGTCAGTTTGGTCTCTTCATTGTGTCAGTTTGTCGTAGTCACAGATCGATAATGTCAGGTTTCATCACTTTTCTATGTGTGTGTTTATGTGTCAGAAAGCCGCAATTCTGATGTCTTGATCTGTGCTTAAAGTTCATCACCCAAAACTTGCATTTCAGTACTGTCTTTAGCGTGAACGGCGTGAACAAGAACATGCGAGACATGTCTCTATAACAAAAATGAAAGCGGCTTTGATTTTTATATTAAAGGTGTACAAGGGAACTAACTTTTTTCATCATGCAATAATGGTAAGTACTTTCTCCTTTTTCTTTTGAAATTCGCTGCAGCCGAGCACAAAAGCTTTACAAACAGAATCAGATTCAGATGAATATATTGAATAGATGCGAATAATATACATATATCTATGAATAAATACGCGTGTAGTAGAAAGTGTTTAAGAATAATGAAGTTAAATATTCACCAAAACTGACAACCGGAAATCCCTTTCTGTTTTGATAAAAAATGATGTCACATCCTTCCTTCTGAGAAACTGCGGCGGTTAAAGCGAAGGATTAAGCATAAAAATTCATTGAAGCTTGTTCCGAGCACATTAACTCTCAATAAGGTCAATATGAAAAATTATTTCGATTATCCTTGTGCAGCACTCTGATTGTATTTTGTTAAATAAAAGTAACAGCATACCTGCTGTCGAAGCAAGCCCATTACTGAAACACAATATTAGAGAATTATATATATATATATATATATTGTTGATGCAAAGTTGACCCAGCTTCATATTTTTAAAAAAGAAAACAAAGTTTCTTGCATTGACCGAACATGTTTCAGAATGTTAACATTCCATCTTCAGCGGTAAAACCTGAATACAATAGCAATGGGAGTTTATATACAAAATGCGGGAAATGAACAAATGAGAGCGATAAAAAGAGTTCAAGTCACCAGTAGCTGTCTGACCATGGCACCGACCTAGAGATTGCATTCTGCAATTACAATTTCAAGTACAGTTGTACTGAACTGTTTCTTTCATTAGAGAGATAATTTGTATTGTTCTTTAGAATAATAGATTCCAGAAACAACTGATTTCTAGATTTGCCAATAATCGAGAAATTTTCACTTTTAGGTGGATGATCATGCATCGAAACCTGAGTAGGAGAGGGATAGCCCTTCAAGTGCTCACTTATACGAATGGCAAGATGGCGCCTCGTGGAGCCGATGTATCGCATTGGGCAGCGATCACACGTGTATAAATACACCACATTAGATTTGACACCATTCGCAATTTTATCTTTGTAATTGAAATAGTTTTGGATTTTATCAGTAACAAAAACAGGAACAATTTTCACTTTATCAGAAAGATCAATGTTGATGTTTTTTATCCTCCTTTTCAAGTCATTGCTTTTACTCTCAATGTAAGGAACAGTCCAGTAAACACTATTGGAAGTCTCCCTGTCAGACACTCCCATTGCTATTGTATTCAGGTTTTACCGCTGAAGATGGAATGTTAACATTCTGAAACATGTTCGGTCAATGCAAGAAACTTTGTTTTCTTTTTTAAAAATATATATATATATATATATATATATATATTTCCATGATATGGCCACATATTCATTTCAAAGAAAAAAGGCAATCTTGTGATAATTTGCTTTTATCCAAACGCGTTTCAGAGCGTTACAGTCTCCTTTGTCAATGGATTGATGTAAAACAAGGTAAAATCATTTTTATATGAGATGAAATGAAATGAACACTGTTAAAATGGCGTCAGATGGCAATGTACAGATGAAACAGAAAAAGGACAGACATGAAATGACGTAGTTTGAATCCAATGACATAGCTATAGATTTAGCAGAAGTGGAAAGGAACCGTCTCTATTGTTCAGCAAATTATTATTGTTTTTAATCAGAATCGATTCGAGAATCTTGTGATTGTTGGTGCACGCAATGACTTTAAAATTCTTTCTCTCTAGCGCGTGTGGATGAACTGATATTTCAGTGGGTACTGGGTACCCCTTCATGTGCTCTGAGATCCGAGTAATAAAATGTCTAGAAGTTTCCCCGATATAGACATATTCACAGTGTCCACAGGTGCACGAATACGTACATTTTGATTTCAAGTCGGAGGGAATAATATCTTTATTTCTAAAGAACATGCTGGTCTTCAACATTTGAAAGACCGCTCTGATTTTTACATTGCTTGGTAACAATTTGTTTAGCTCATGTATTCTGCTTTTCAGAACAGGCGCTTTCTCACGGATAAAAGGAAATTGCCAATTGATGATTTTCAAATTTTCAGGTTTAGCCTCTTTTTCAACTCCAAACTGATTGTCAACTTTCGCTTTAACTTTGTCTATGGTATGTTCATCATACCCATTATCAATAAAAATTGTCTTGATTTTCAAGCAAGAATTTTGATAAATCTCAGAATTTGACGAAATGCGCCTAGCACGATAAAACAGCGAACGCATAGCAGCCAATTTGTACTGTATTGGAGCGTGAGAACAACTAGGAGTATAAACCTCAGTATTTGTCTCCTTTTGATACCATGAAGTAACAAACTGACTATCTTCACGTTTGATCATAATATCAAGGAAACAAATACCTGTCTTTCTCATCTTCCATGGTAAATTTGATGTCATTATCCAACGTGTTTATAAATTCAAAGAACTCTTTGGCATTAGCAGGAGTCTTGAATATAGCGAAACAACCGTCAACATATCTTTTATAAAAGACAAACTTGTTTCCAGAAAACTTTTCAAATTTGGATTCTACAAAACTCATGGCAAAAGATACCATGGTAGGGCCTAAATTAACCCATAGACATGCCGTCAATTTGTCTGTAAAGTTGGTTATTAAAAGAAAACATTACATCTTTGCAAGCTAAGTTAAGCAGCTCCCGCATTGTTCGCTTGGAGACTGGAAGCTCATTTTCAGCTATGTTAGAGATGATGTAATCAATAGTACGGTCGACAGGAATGCAGGTGAACAGAGCAGAGACATCACATCATGGCTGCACATGTAAACATTATTTTTAGGTTCAACTTCGACGTTCTTTAAGTAATCCCAAAATTCAAAACTGTCCTTGACGTTATAAGTTTTTGGTATGTGCTTCTTTAAAACAGAGTCAAGCCAAGAGGCAATGTTGGAGAGATAAGAGTTTTTCATACTGAGAATTGGACGATAAGGATTCTTAGAATCTTTATGGACTTTAGGAAGACCATACAATCTTGCTGGTTGGGAACCTTTGGCTTTGATAGCCTGAAAAATGGCATCGGAGATACAACCATCTTTTTTGAGCTTACTCAACGCTAAGCACAAGAATAAGACTCTTCATTCATTTGTTGAGTCGCTCAACGAAGTGGAAAGGAAGTACGCTTCCCCTATAGTTAAATTTGAGACTGAAAAGTTTCGTAAGATGATTTCTAAAGAAAAAAAGAAAATCAAAGCTTTGACTCGTAGTCAAGTTTCAACTGTCAAAGTTTCGAGTAGAGGTATCATCAATCTAAGTGATTATGATCTGACTGATCTTGAAGTTGAGTGCCTTCGCTTGGGCTTTCCATGTGAAAAGTTTTTTCTTCAAAAAGAAAAGGCTGAGGCTGAGCATGTAGCTCATTTAATTAAGCTCAACACGGATATGTCTGAAGACATTCTTCATAAAATGAGAAGTTCCTTTAAATCATACTTTTCCAAATGTAAAGTTCCCAAAAGTACTTCTCGCAAAATGAAGTGCTTACGTGATCTTGCTGGTCGTGAAAATTTATACATCTCCAAATTTTATAAAGGCAATGGCATTGTCACCGATTCTAAAGACACGTATCTGAGAAAAATGCTATCATTGCTCTCAGATAGTAAACGGTTCAAACAATATGTTCCTGATAAGAGAGCGAAGAAAAATCCCCACATTGTTGAGGAAGATAAGTTTAATCGGAAGTTAAGTAAGCTCAAAAAAGATGGTTGTATCTCCGATGCCATTTTTCAGGCTATCAAAGCCAAAGGTTCCCAACCAGCAAGATTGTATGGTCTTCCTAAAGTCCATAAAGATTCTAAGAATCCTAGAATTTAGGCCCTACCATGGCATCTTTTGCCATGAGTTTTGTAGAATCCAAATTTGAAAAGTTTTCTGGAAACAAGTTTGTCTTTTATAAAAGATATGTTGACGGTTGTTTCGCTATATTCAAGACTCCTGCTAATGCCAAAGAGTTCTTTGAATTTATAAACACGTTGGATAATGACATCAAATTTACCATGGAAGATGAGAAAGACAGGTATTTGTTTCCTTGATATTATGATCAAACGTGAAGATAGTCAGTTTGTTACTTCATGGTATCAAAAGGAGACAAATACTGAGGTTTATACTCCTAGTTGTTCTCACGCTCCAATACAGTACAAATTGGCTGCTATGCGTTCGCTGTTTTATCGTGCTAGGCGCATTTCGTCAAATTCTGAGATTTATCAAAATTCTTGCTTGAAAATCAAGACAATTTTTATTGATAATGGGTATGATGAACATACCATAGACAAAGTTAAAGCGAAAGTTGACAATCAGTTTGGAGTTGAGAAAGAGGCTAAACCTGAAAATTTGAAAATCATCAATTGGCAATTTCCTTTTATCCGTGAGAAAGCGCCTGTTCTGAAAAGCAGAATACATGAGCTAAACAAATTGTTACCAAGCAATGTAAAAATCAGAGCGGTCTTTCAAATGTTGAAGACCAGCATGTTCTTTAGAAATAAAGATATTATTCCCTCCGACTTGAAATCAAAATGTACGTATTCGTGCACCTGTGGACACTGTGAATATGTCTATATCGGGGAAACTTCTAGACATTTTATTACTCGGATCTCAGAGCACATGAAGGGGTACCCAGTACCCACTGAAATATCAGTTCATCCACACGCGCTAGAGAGAAAGAATTTTAAAGTCATTGCGTGCACCAACAATCACAAGATTCTCGAATCGATTCTGATTAAAAACAATAATAATTTGCTGAACAATAGAGACGGTTCCTTTCCACTTCTGCTAAATCTATAGCTATGTCATTGGATTCAAACTACGTCATTTCATGTCTGTCCTTTTTCTGTTTCATCTGTACATTGCCATCTGACGCCATTTTAACAGTGTTCATTTCATTTCATCTCATATAAAAATGATTTTACCTTGTTTTACATCAATCCATTGACAAAGGAGACTGTAACGCTCTGAAACGCGTTTGGATAAAAGCAAATTATCACAAGATTGCCTTTTTTCTTTGAAATATATATATATATATATGATTCATCATACAGATCAGCAGCTTTGGCTAATTTTTATATTCCTTAAAGATCAACCCTTTGTAAAGGTACAAGCTTCTATTAATGGATAACTTTTATCATTGACTGATAATATGCAGAATTGTACATGTACAAGCCAGTATTCACAATAACGATCGAAATTAACATTCAATAATACGCAAACAGTAGGTCTATACGCACAAGGTTATAACATTTAAATCCACGCATTTTTACTTCAAATGTGGACAAATGTGCATTTACATGCATTCTAATATAATTGGTACGCCCTTGCTGTGAACACATCAAACCGCTAGAATGGAACTAGAATGGAAGTAAAGCTTCATGCAATACACAATAATGGCACAAAATCGCACGCATTTTCACTTAGATACACTTGTCAACGGCTGAATCATTGGTTTAGAATCAGTCACATGTTTTATTCTAAGCTTTTCATTGGTTCCTCATGCCCCAACTTAGTTCCCGCGGATGTGCCGCGACCTTGACTCAATTTCCATACTAGTCAACTTCAGACAAACAATCTATTTCTACACTGTATGTGTGAATACATCACTTACCTCGAATCCAATGATTTCGACTTCGTAGATCCTCAGCTTCCAAGACAAGATTAGACGTATTTGTTTCAAGTTGGTATCGTGTCAATCTCGAGTTACGATCTCGATATGGATCAGCACTGATCACTTGACTGAGTGGAATTTGCCCTTTCTTTTCAGTCATGTTTTCATCAGCGTAATAGGCGAACGCTTTCAAAGTAAGGACACAATAACGTCTCTTCCATTGTGATTTCATCAGCTGTCTTTTTCCCTTGTAAAGAAATCCCTGAAACAAAACGCATCAGTTTATAAATCCAAAGGGTGCTCAAGTTGGGAGATTTTCACACGTTTATGAGAGGATTATCGCGCGCAACCAAAAGTTAGTTCGATTTTACCATATGGTGATGAAACTGTGTATATTGTCTTACTTCTTCGTTGTGTGTTCGATGTCAATTCTCCGTACTGTGGGCTTAATACTGGTTCTCCTTACTGTGGGTTTCATATCATTTCCCCCACTGTTTATTGTCATTCATCCCTCACTTTAGGTTTCATATGATCTCCCCCACTGTGTTTATTGTCATTCATCCTCCACAGTGTGTTTCATATCAGCTCTCCTCAACAATGTCCTCATTGTCAGTTCTCCTGGATTGTGTGTTTATTGTCAGTCCTCCCCCACTGTGAGCTCAATGTCATTTCTCCCTCGCTGTGTTTCATGTCAATTCATCGCACTGTGTGTTTCATGTCAATTCTCCTCCACTGTGGGATTCATGTCAATTCTCCATTGTGGGTTTATGTCAGTTCGCCCCACTCCGGGTTGACCACGTTTCGTCCGCGTTGTCCTACGACCCCATCACCACTGCTGTGGACATGGTTCAATTATTTCTGATTGTTCAGACTGCTAACTGTTACGCACTCGCTGTCTCGCTTTATGTTTAACATGAAACTTATGATTCGTAATCATTTCTGTACTCTGTAAATCTGCAAATCTTTATGTTTCTGTAAATCTGTACTAGCCCCACGATTATCAGTATTGGGGTGTGTGATATCTGAAAATATACGTCTTTATTATTATTTCATATGATGTTAAGTGAATGCTAAGGTGGACCATTTCAGTTCCATGTTGTTCCATAAAAATGCAAATTATATTTTGCCAATGTTCGTTTGGAATGTGAAATAGTTAATGCTTCCCATTTAGAAGCCAGAAGGCAAATATTATGGGCATGTAGACCAGCCTTCTGAGCAACCAAATGAACTCTTCTTATAAAGCGAAAGTATCAGTCCCAGCAATGTGGCACTCACTCAACAAATTGAGAGTGAGTGCCACATTGCTGGGACTGATACTTTCGCTTTATAAGAAGAGTTCATTTGGTTGCTCAGAAGGCTGGTCTTTCAAAGAAGATCTTTCAAAGATGGCAAATCAATCGAAAGAAACAAAATGTCGTGTATTTTTTAGTGTTTTGATTTCCAGTAGACTTTATACGTAAGTCTACGCCATTTTCTCAATGAACGTTGTGAATAGGTATATATATTAATATTTGCCTGTTCGTCAAATGACTTGAAGTTTCTGTAAAAATAATAATGCAGTCGAAGATAAATAATTCAATAGTCACTTTAACAACAAAACAAAGGTGTTTGAGGTGAAGCATCAGATAGTTGACATTCACTTTGAAAAATTGTATAAAAGAGCTTAGAAACTCAATTTATCAAAAAATCAAAATCTAGATATCTTAAGTTGGAATACCTGTAAGTAATTTAAGTCATCATAACTTTTTCTATGTGATAAGTTTGCAATGCACGCAGCATGTATGAGCCCATTTGATATTCCTCATTCTGACCTATACCCTTTTACAGGTGAAAACGTTCCCTTCCCATTCCGATTGTCACAACCTGATAAGATTCATATTCATACCCACGACTGTGCGCGAATATTTAAATTCTCCGGTTAATTCTCGGTCTGTAAGTATTTCGGTTCGTCTCATATATTCATCTGATGAAAATGCTTCGGTTATCGCGTTTATCAATGCAAAAGTTATGTCTACTGATTTGATTTTATCGCTTTGCTATGAATGATTCATCGCTGGCTTTGAATGGAGTTTGCAAATACTTTTCGATCAATATTCCATTCTGCATACGTATATGTGATCGCAATCCAAGGAACCCTGCTGGGAATAAGTTACCCGAGTACAGTGGACAAGCACTTTCAAAGGCTGGTCATGATTTAATTTACACACGCCCATGCCCAAATGAGATTTTGATTCATAGCGATTCATGAAACTTCGAATGTATCTCCTGACATGCAATTATCTTACCTGTACGATGTAGCTGCGATAGTTATATGAATTATTTCATTTTTACTCATGTCTAATTTATATTTAGATTTCTTTGTTAATGTACATCTTGGGTTTTTAGTCATATTGATTTGCATGCTCGTCAACTGGGTTTAGTTATAGTGTTTATGCTGCACATTGCTCTCTTAAATATAATTTGCCTTACAATATCACATAATAACCTGTTTAAGGCATGTACTGCAGGCAAGGTATTCCTATTCAATTTAACTGTTTCAATTTTAACACTTCATGTTGCATAGCCCTATTAAAGCATCGAAATCCACACAAGATCGAAATACTTGAGTTCTGAATAGCGATAAGGGATCTGAAGTATCCGATTCAGATATCAAAAACATGACTAGAGATTATCCTTTTTCACTTTCATAAGAAGCTATTACATTTTTAAAATGGTCTTCGAATTGCAAATTATATGGAAATTATATATCAACATTTTCAAAAACATCACTATTATCTAAAATGGATGCTATCAAACATTCTACTTTAGCATTATCAACTCTTACAATACTGAAGTCGGAACGAGCACAAAGTTCTGAGTCGTGTCGTTATAAATTTTCAGCAATCTGATCTCTTCAATTCGATAAAAATAGTCCTCTTTTTTTCTTTAGTATTGAAAAAATGGATGATACTAGTGAGTAATGAATTGGAGAATAGGCATACTTTGTATGTATTCATATGCATAAATTAGATTACTTGTATATTTCGAGCATTTATGAGGTTACGTGAAAAAGAATCGAAGAATATTCATGTTCACACGTGATTTACATACATCTAGTATCATTTTGGGATGAGAATTTACAAATCCTTGAATTTTAAATTCGCGCCCAGCCCTGAATTTATCTTTTATTTCAAAAATTATTAAGAGGAAATTATAAATGCTTGCCTTATCTGCTGTGTTGCTTTTTCTTGAAAACGAAAAATAAAAAGTTAATTTTTGTTTGTTCGATTCTTATTTTGTTTTTTCTCCATCCCTAACATCAACTGTCAAGTTGCACAAATGACTTTTTGTGTGAGAACGCATTTCAGGAATGTTATAAATTGACACTATGAAAGATCTACGCCTTATCCATGTAACATATTTTATCCATGTTTTAGCTACATGTAACCAGACTGATCAGTTTTGAGAGTGACGAAAACTTGTCATATGTCTATCATTTAAATCTGAGGCTCTCAACCATGGAGTCGCGTTCTCAAGGAGGGATGACGGGATCATTTCAAGTTAAGAAAATTACTTCTGAAAAATTGGTGCATTTATTTTTGCAAAATTGTGCTTTTTAATATTTAATAAATATAAATAAAAATAAGATTATATGATTTAATTTCTTCTTTTCATTAATTTCTATGATATTTAATAAATATATATAATAATTATGATAAATAATTTTTTATGATTTTTTTGTTTTAATTTTTTAATTTTTATTATGATATTTAATAAATATATATAATAATTATGATAAATAATTTTTTATGATTTTTTTGTTTTAATTTTTTAATTTTTATTATGATATTTAATAAATTTTCATTTTCTATCTTTATTTAATTTCTATGATATAATTTCATTTCTTTAATTCCAGCCTTCTACCTCGCTTTCTTCAAAAAAGAGATTATACAGCTTAGACCACACCGTATTCACAATCGGATCCTATTTAAAATCACTACTTTAAAAAAACTATATACTATATGTACAGCACTTCTTTACTATGTTTATAAGACGATAGAAAAACTCATATTTAAAAGCGGCTTTAAAAGTCCCTTTGAAAATAAGACGCTAAAACAATGTACAGAACGCAATTACAAACCAAGTGTAAAAGTAGTTTTAAAGCTTACATTTAAGACTGTTCTTTTGTTTCTTCACCAATACAGCTATTAAATCGATGTTAGAAACTTATCTACATGTTTATAGAAAAATGTATCCACCATGTGGAAATCGATCGTGTTTTTTAGTAATGTCTACATTATTAGGAAATGACTAGGAATGTGCAATTAGTAACTATCAGAGTATAATAAGAACTATCGAAGTGTAATTATGAGCAAATATCGAAGAGACAGTTATGAAGGCTGACAATATGTTGTCAAAGCCAATTCAGTTTGCACAACTAAATCTTATATTTCATGGAATTATTTGGGAAGAGCAAAAAGAACAATGGACAATTTTTAAAACAAGCCATGATTTTTAAACTCTAGTTGTGAATGACGAAATGAAAGTATAATAGAAAGACAGAAGAAAAAAAGGGACAACGGGTTCGTCACAATGAAGATAGCCTACCAAAAAACTGACTTATGTAGGCTCGCCTACTTGTAATCTTCCAATCTACACGTGTCGCAAAACAGAGTTTGAAATATATTCACTATTTAAGAAGGGTCGTGTCAAATTTGGACAATTTTTATTAAAATGATATTTCTGGTCAAAGATGAACCACACTTCTAGACCTTCACAATTTCGGGAAATTTTGTATTCCATGAAATGTAATTGTCCGGCAATCAAAACGATTTTCTGCAGTGAGCGATGCCGAAAAAGGTACTTTCATGGTATGATGTGCACCATATCGCTATTACGAATCTGCACATCCGACGAATTCTGCCAGGTTTCCCTTCATCAGACAGGATCAAAGAAAAGCGCATGTAAATCCAATGGGAGGCAGATTGAAGTGTTCGATAAAAATGAGATTTTATTTATTTTCTTGGGCTATGGAAAAAGTACCAAGCCATAATCTTTGATGCGGAATGTCTTCAAGCCATTTCCTATTACATGTATGTGCATGTGTAGGCCTATATGTTACTATCATGTTTCTGACCGGCACTGAATGTGAGAATGTGAGAATGTCGCTTGATGTTACTTCAATCGGCCAAAAAGTTGTGTTTACCACTATCAATATGCTTACTGAATCTGAATGCGTTCCACTTACTAGACAAACGTTTTCAAACATGACAAGAAATGACTTGAAGGCATTCCAAGTCAAGAATTATGGCTCTGGACTTAGCACGTTTCACCAAATCAGTCAAAAACACATAAAAATTTATTTTTAACTGAAAACTTCTGTTTGCTCCCACAAAAATTACATTATGTCTTCCTTGTTCCTGTATGACAAGTGGAGGAAACGGGTAGAACTCGACAGACGCGCAGATTCGTTACAGCAATCCGAGCTCCCTGCTGAATCTTGAACTGGCGGGGGGATGCAATTGCGTTTGTGTTAGTGTCGCTAACGTGTGTGATATTTTTGCTACTACGAGTAATTAAGCAATAGGTCAACAAATATTAAAAGCGTCACAAAGCACAAATATGCACTGTCTTACCATGCATGAGTCAGGATGAAGCTTGTCAATTTAGAAATAAAAAGTATACGGGGCTGTTATTGTTAGACTTCAAATCATGACTTACCCTGACCATTTGTGAACCCTGAAATGAGATAGATCTATTCGCCTTTAACAGAGCCTAGATATGAAGGCTGAGAGCTATGGTCTTCTTCATTAGTATTTGATTTAATTTTATTATGAAAGCACAGAAAACAAAAGTTTGATAAAGTAGGTTTCTTTTAAAAAGATCAAGAATATTTTTAATAGCTATGAACCGATTATAGATTATTTAGGTTCCTTTCGCATGTGCTCGAGCCGACAGGCTGAGCTGCACAGTAACAGACTGAGCAGCGACAAAAATTATGCCTACCTTGCATTAAAAAAATGAAGCTTTTACGTCACTACTCCCCATACTAGGGGCTTGGACGGTGCTGACATAGTCAGACTTATTGAGCGTTCTTTTAGTTATAAGCAGTTATCTTTTAGTTAATATGGCAATGCTTTTTAGTTCGGATGCCCTTCCTGCCGACTTCCAATGACACCTTGGGGGCTCGACCTCTGGACCACAAGATCGCTAGGCCAAGCACTTAACCACTGTGTCACGGAGACCACGCATAATGCTTGCATTATACTGCATTATATTGTAAACAGCTTGCTTCAGCACGCTAGCCGGTATGACGCTTTTCATTTTATTCGTCCAGATTTTCTTGTCATAATATCATCAATAGTGTTATCCATAAATAGAGCAAATTCTTAATATTGCAGAAAGCATTGATGACATTATTTTCCTATGATAGTATGCAGCGGCATTTACTTCATAAAACTGAAATATTGCTAAATTCTTAATATTGCAAATAAATATTGCAAACAGAGAAGTAACACCTTCTTGTAGTATAAACAACTAGGAAATAAAAAGCATCTACACTGCAAATCGTAATGTGCCAAAAGATGAAACAGGGGCGAAAAAACAGCTTTCGCTCCCTTGGCTGATAATGGCAGGTTAGGTGAAACAACTGAGCCAATGGTGCATCCCTAACAAAGGCAAAAATGGGAACCAAAATGGATTATAAAGGTAAAAAAATTAACATTTCCAAATATCAGTTTTCGCTGATCTTTTCACGTATTTTCACAATTTTTCAACGACATTTGGCTGGTCGATGTTTACAGGTAATGTTTCACCTTAATATTTGCAGTGCATTTATGAATCAATAAGAGAATGAGGTCCGACATTATGCAAAGATTATATTGTCGTCCTGAAGCCTCGCTCTTTCCAATTGACATTGCACTCTGTAGCGCTGTATACCTGAAGTGCTATTGCACGTCATACTTCGCGTCAGGAGAAAAAGTGATATTTCCGATTTGAGACAATTCTTCATAATTTTTAGCAAACAGGTGTTGCTAGGTTTGCGATGATTGACATAGATGTAGCAAAAAGATAAGCAGTAAGCATTGAGCCAATGGATAAGTCCAAAATAATGATCAGCAACGCTCTCTTCCCAATCGCGACTCGTCTGGCCAGAATTCTAGCAAAAGTTAAGTCAAAGACTAAGCAGGTGCTGTATACAAAGCCGTATGACCTGATGTGAGGACAGAGCACATGTCTATCTTTCTATCTGACTTGTGTTCGAATTGGTCAGACGAGCTGTTTTTGGGAAGGTAAGGTGCCGACGTGCACTATTTTGGACTTAAAGCATGCCATATCTACGCGCCGCATGTTAATCCTTATACTTTGTGTTTTAAGGAATGTACAGTAGCCTACTTGTAAGTCCATACAATTGAGATTTAATGAATACCTTCTTCAAGACCCCATCAATTATCTCCGTGCGAAGTTCCTGAATAACAAATTCGAGTTCCTCTTTGTCAATTTTCCATTGTTCTCTTGTAGAGATGATGGCATCGAGAACCTCGGTGAACTTCAAGGTCACTGTGGTGGGGAATTCCAAAGGAGTGTACTCAAGGGCAAGCAGATCATGACACAAATAATGAAGCCAATAATTCAGTTCTTCTCCATCCATTCGTACCGGCGTAATAACAACACCATCATCAGCAGTATCGGCGTAGCCAACAAACCAAAGCCACAAGGAAAATAATATCTTTTCTGAAAATTCTTCTTGATATCGTGGATCTAAAGCTTGCTTCATATAAAGAGTCCAACAAAGCTGATCCAACATCTCAGCAGACGGTGAATTTGATTTTTCAGCTGTACTTGCAGGAGGAGCAGCACTGGACACCGATTTTTGTTTCTCCAGTTCCCCGGCGGATCTTTTTGGTTTTGGTTTTGGGGAATCTTCTGCCACCGGTGTCTCCGGTTGCTCTGTCTCTCCTTCGTTTTCGAAGCATGTTATGTCTGGCTCCGGTTCTAATGATGATAATTTTGTAAGTAAATGGCTATTGAGAAAGTCGGCATATTCATCAAATGTCAGTCCATTGATGCATCTTTCCGAAAATGTAAAGTCAAAATCACTGATGACATCCGTCGCAGTCTTCAATACTGATGCGAGACTTTGTGTCAAAACCTGCAATTCAAGAGGAATGCCGATAAAGATGTCAATATATTCTATAACAGTGTTACAAGATATTCATCTATGAGTGAATGATATCCTAATTTTTACTAGTAAGCATCAGGGTTGGAACAATTACACAATTTTTTCAATTACAATTACAGTTGAACTTCTACAATTGCAATTATAACTGCAGTTACTTAGAAATCAAAATCTTCAATTACACGACTTTTATTCATTACAATTACAATTGCATGTGTGACTTTGCAATTACAATTACCTCAAAAGCTGTAATTAATTACGCAATTACAATTTCATAGATTTTCCGAACAATGTTGGTCAATTAGGACCTAGTTGTCCAAAACGATTTCAAGTCTTTGTAAATTTTACAATGATGAAAACATGCATAAATTTGTAAATCATTCATGTCGACATGTCACAGATAAATATGTACAAGAGATGCAATACTGCTAATGCTAAATAAGTTTGCAGCTAAAAAAAGTTCCTTCATGGTTCAATTGCTTGTTCAGACTAGGGTTATACTTTTTAATAAATAACGCCTCCATAATATTAAGTTCAAAGTTATTGGACGCTTGTCCCAAGATTTTAAAGTTACTAGAGTTACAGCTACAGCTACAGTTTAGCCTATGATCCGAGATCGCAGACATTCTTTGACTATGTTCCTTGATTCTAGCATTCAAGTGTCTTAGAGTTCTACCAATATAAGTAGTGCGAGGATCAACCTCACAAGCATAACTATATACGACACATGACTTTAGAACCTTCGGAGTACGGTCTTTGTTCGAAAAATTTTCCCTGATTTTATTGCAGGTGAAAACCCATCTGATTTGTAACTCCTTGTCAATTTTACGAAAGATATTTTGCAATCTTTTTTTAAAATAAACTGATTGAATACCAAAAAAAGGGATTTTTATTGTTTGAGTGTATGTTATGTCTTCCGTCTTGACATGGTCATCAAACTTTTTCTCTAAATAATTTTTAATAATGTTATTGATAAATTGCAACGGATATCCGTTGTTTCTAAAAATGTTGGTGAGTTTCTCCATTTCTTCATGAAACTTCTCCCAAGTGCAGCACACTATGTATGCTCTATTTATCAGAGTACTCAGTAGGCCTCTTTTCCACTGTATAGGACAGTTAGCCTTAAAAATCAAGATTAAACCCGTATATGTGGGTTTCCTATAAACAGAAGTGACTAGGCAGCTATCAGTGACATCCAGGCTGATGTCTAAGAAAGGTAAACTCTTCCCACCAACTTCAGCGGTGAACTTCATGTTGGGATGCCATGAGTTTAAATAACGAAAGAAAGATTCATGGTCATCATCCTCAAAGATTGCTAAAATGTCATCAACATACCTCACGTAGAACTTCAGGTTCATACGATTGATGTTGAGAAAATTTGTTTCTAATTCACCCATAAATAGGTTACTAAGAGTAGGTGCTAGTGGGCTACCCATACTAAGACCGTCACATTGACGATAAAGAGTGTTGTTAAAAGAGAAAATGCCTCCTGTCGCGAACTGCAACAGCTTTTTGAATGTGTCTCTACTAAAAGGAGGTTTTGACACATCGGAGTTGTAGACTTTATCACAAGCTAGTTCGATGACCTCTTCTAGAGGAACGTTAGTAAAAAGACTGACCACATCAAAGCTAACCAGTTTGGAATTTTCCGAGAAGTTATACTTATTAAGTCTATCTAGAAGATCCGTATTATTTAGAACAGAAAACTCGTTAGGAATAGCTTTGACAATAAATTGGTTGAGATATTTGGCTAAATCATACTCAGCAGTACCAAAGCTAGCAACAATGGGTCGCAGAGGGACATTTTCCTTATGTACCTTAGCTGAGCCATATAATTTACCGCTACATGCTCCTTGAGGGGTAATAGAAGCAAAAACTTTTGGATCAATGGACCCTTTGACATGTTTGTTTAAAAAATATTTCAGTTTATTTTGTTGTTTAATAACTGGATGATCTAATAGTAGATCACTATGGTTGTACGGAATTGGTGTGAACTTGATAGAGTCCTCAACTGTATCGTTGAGTTTTTTCAAGTAGTCATCTGGCGTATGTACTTTATTTTGGAGAGATGCTAAATTTATTTCTCCAAAAAAAATAAATAAATAAAGTACATACGCCAGATGGCACCGTCCAAAACTTTAGTTCCTTAGAATAAATAATGAACAACTAGAATGCTTGAAAACGGGGTTTAAAACATCCCACGTTTACTTGGGATAGTGATGCTATCAGCTTGACTTGCCAACTAGAAAAGGCGGTCTACCACTCGAAGGATAAAATTTCCAAAAATGATTGTAACGAAGTTAGAAACTCTTTGCAAAATTACAACAAACGTATGAAAAATTTCTCTAAAACAGCATATGCGAAGCACAACATTGAAACGGTGAAGTCTCTTAGAACTAATGACAAAATTAAAAAATCGTCCCTTTTGATAAGGGTAGCGGTGTTGCTGTTGTCAATACTGAAGACTACTTGAAAAAACTCAACGATATAGTTGAGGACTCTATCAAGTTCACACCAATTCCGTACAACCATAGTGATCTACTATTAGATCATCCAGTTATTAAACAACAAAATAAACTGAAATATTTTTTAAACAAACATGTCAAAGGGTCCATTGATCCAAAAGTTTTTGCTTCTACGAGGGTCGTTCCGAAAGTAATGCCTCCTAATTTTTATCAAAAAAAGTAGAAGAGATACGGGTATGACACTTATACCATTAAAACAAGCTTGGTTTTGTGTACCAGAATCATTATTTTCATAGACATAACATCAATGAACGCCATTACAGAGATAAATGAAAACAATCAACATAAAATGAGACGACGAAAATTTTCACACAAGATATCTATTTTTCGACATATTCACCACAAAGTTGAACACACTTTTGCCAACGATGAACAAGGGCCGTTATCCCTTGCTCGTAAAAGGCAGCTCCAACTGAGGCAGTCCACTGCTTTACAGCTCTGATGACGGCGTCCTTGTCTTCAAAGTGCTGACCTCGCAAACCGTCCTTCAGTGGCCCGAACAAATGAAAGTCCGATGGAGCCAAATCGGGGCTATACGGTGGATGCGACAGCACAGTCCACCCGAACTTCTCGATGAAGTCTCGTGTTCTTATGCTTGAATGGGGTCTGGCGTTGTCGTGCTGTAAACAGAATGTCTTCTTCTTCTCTGGCCGCTTTCGAGAGATGCGGTCCTTAAGCTTTGTCAACGTCTCGATGTAGCGGTCTGAGTTGACATTTGTCCCAGGCTCCAAGAAGTCCAATAAGATGATGCCCTTGTTGTCCCAGAAGACAGTACACATCACTTTTCCGGCAGATGGCTGCGTCTTAAACTTTGCCTTTGATGATGAGTCGGCATGATGGCATTCCATAGACTGCCGTTTCGACTCAGGCTCGTAGTGGTGACACCACGTTTCGTCACCAGTGACGATTTGGTCCAAGAAACACTCGCCTTCTGTCTGGTATCGACTCAAGAGCTCTCGACTGACAGTCACACGTTGATCCTTGTTTTCTTGCGTAAGCATGCGTGGAACCCACCTGGTACACACTTTCCTGTACCCCAAAGTCGACAGCATCATCTCTATTGCTCCGACACCAACATCCAAAACCGCTCGCATTTCTGTGATCGTCATCCTTCGATTCTCGCGAATCAGCTGGTCGAGGCGCTCTGTGTTTTCATCATTGTTGGCAGTGGAAGGTCATCCTGAACGAGGTTTATCACACACATCTGTGTCGCCGCATCGAAATCGGCGAACCCATCTCCTTACTGAGCTCACGTCAACCGCTTCGGTTCCATAAACATTGACCAAGCGCCGATGAATGTCAATTGGCGAAACGTTTTCAGCGGTTAGGAATTCAATGACGCATCTCTGCCTTTGACGGACGTCCATGATTAATTTGATAATTTGATTCCAACTACTGCTTAAGAGATATCTTGTCAACAGATTTTCTTCGTATCGTGACGCAATTCGAATAAACAATGCAATACTGCTCCAATCAATCAATTTGATTTCACCAACCTCATCGGGACGCGCGGAATCCGTGATTTCATCAGCTTTTTCGACGCGCGCGCCTTACAGTGTGACGGTTACACGACTTCAGTTCCTCGCTTATGGCGTCGATACGTGAAACATAGACATCAACAATGTCTGGTTATGACAAATGGTTTCAATCTGATCATAAAGGACAGAAGCCATGGGTTCGCCGGAGTCCGATGAAAGGTTAAAACAAAGGTGAAAATTTTCGTCGTCTCATTTTATGTTGACTGTTTTCATTTATCTCTGTAATGGCGTATATTGATGCTAAGTCTATGAGAATGATGATTCTGGTACACAAAACCAAGCTTGTTTTGATGGCATAAGTGTCTTTTCCGTATCTCTTTTATTTTTTTGATAGAAATTAGGAGGCATTACAGTAGTAGTAAGGAAGTGACAAACACCAGATAGCGCAAGATGGCCGCCATCGCTGAGTCCCCCCCCCTCTGGAACGGCAGAGTGTCGTGGTCGGCCGCCGTGGTGCTTCGGGTCTGAGTCCCCCCCCCCTCTGGAACGACAGAGGTTGTGGTCTGTCGTGGTGTGTCGGCCAGGTGGGTTCCCGTTCACAACATGTTCGCTGACTCCCCCCCCCTCTGCAACGACAGAGTGTGAGACTCGGGTGAGTTGGTCCGACCGCCTGGTTGACGTGGGCGAGCGTCTAGGTTGACGTGGGCGACCGTCTAGGTTGACGTGGGCGACCGTCTAGGTTGACGTGGGCGACCGTCTAGGTTGTCGTGGATGGTGAAATGGCTGCCAGATTCGGATTCAGCGTAAAATTCTGCATCGGTAGGGTGAGTTTCAAGGCAATCGGCGAGAAAAAATTTTTCTTCAAAATTTTAACAGAGTTAGAATTTGGGACGTTTTGGTGTGTAGCGCCCAAACGAAGCATCGGATGAGAAAACGGAGGCCAGATTCGGAATCTACGTGAAATTTTGGGTTAGGAAGGATGTTTCCAGCGAAATCGGAGAGAAAAAATTTTCGGCTGACGTCCCCCCCCCTCTGGACAGCTTGCTTCGATTTTGGCTTCCAGTGGACGGATTTTGTCGTGCGATAGCTCGTTTGAAAGCTAAGAGTGAGACAAATTCAGTGAAACAATCGGCTTGTTCCTATCTGTCTTCGTTTAGATGTGAGACGCCATTTAAGATTTTGGGACATTGGCGAAAAACGACAGAGTTAGAATTTGGGACGTTTTGGGCTCTAGCTTCAAAACGAAGCATCGGATTGGAAAACGGATTTCAGATTTGGAATCAGCGTGAAATTCTCTATCTGTATGGTGAGTTTCAAGTCAATCGGAGAGAAAAAATTTTCAACATTTTTCGAAAAAACGACAGAGTTAGAATTTTTGCGATGGCTGCCTACTGTAGAGCCAAAACGAAGCATCGGATGAGAAAACGGAGGCCAGATTCGGATTCAGCGTGAAATTCTGCATCAGTATGGTGAGTTTCAAGTCAATCGGAGAGAAAAAGATTTTCGCTGACGCCCCCCCCCCCTCTGGACAGCTTGCTTCGATTTTGGCTTCCAGTGGACGGATTTTGTCGTGCGATAGCTCGTTTGAAAGCTAAGAGTGAGACAAATTCAGTGAAAGAATCGGCTTGTTCCTATCTGTCTTCGTTCAAAAGTTAGAGCGGTTACAAGATTTTAGGTCGGAGCTCACCTGAAAAAATCCTAAGTGTCAGAGTGACTTTGTATGGGAAAAATTTAAAAATTTTCCAAAGTGTGGAATTTCGACCTGGGACCGTCACCAAAACATTTTTTCATCAAATTTTGAAATTTCACTGACGTCCCCCCCCCTCTGGACAGCTTGCTTCGATTTTGGCTTCCAGTGGACGGATTTTGTCGTGCGATAGCTCGTTTGAAAGCTAAGAGTGAGACAAATTCAGTGAAAGAATCGGCTTGTTCCTATCTGTCTTCGTTTAGATGTGAGACGCCATTTAAGATTTTGGGACATTGGCGAAAAACGACAGAGTTAGATTTCGAATCAGCTTGATGTTATTGTCCAATGAGGATCATCATCCAATGAGAATCAAGCATTTCTTTATAAATAGCGAGCCTTCCACAGTGAGAATCATTCCATCGTTGAATCACACGAGTGACGGACGCACATTTTCTCTCTCTCTCTAGTTCCCTGTTCTATTATCCAACTAAAATGGTAAGTCGCTACTTCCCTCCCTCTCCTCCCTTGAACGTAAACTTAATACAATCTTTTTTCATTTTCAGGCATCTACTCCATCTGCTGCACTAGTAGGACAAAATGGCGGTCAAACGTTACAAGGTTCGCTACGGTCAGATCATCTACAACTGAGGCCAGTGGAAGAAACATCCAAGGTACATAATCCTACACCGCTACAGCGTAAATTTAAACAAGCCTTGCGTTATGATGATCATAGCGTAGTACTCCAAACGGGAATGCTCCCTTCCACGGATGTCAAGATAATGCACAATCAGTATGGGGACTACATACTGATCCCCGTGAGTCCGTACATTCGCCACCAACTTGATATTATTGAGGAGTACGTGACATTAAATATGGACATTCCTACTCCTCTTGCTCAAGAGTGGAAGGCGAGAGATGACAAGGATACTCCCTATAGAAAGATTTGGGATGGTAATCACATTTGCCTACCGGTATCACATTGGTGTACTTACTATAAGAAGGAGGGAGATCATTCAATACCCATCAGATGTGATGAGCTCGGAGAAGGTACTTGGGATATCCTTTTCAAAGTGAATGGGCTATATTATGGTCGACACAAGGATAATAAAATAGCCTCTCTCTCCATGCATATGGAATCCATCCTATATATTCCGAAACCACCCAACGTGGACGACATAATTGATCAAATCCTTAACAGCAGTGGTACGAAGCGCAAGTCGGAGAAGAATGCTACATCAAAACGCAAATCAAAGAAGGAGAATTGCTAGTCCTTTCCTAACTCTACCCTATGACAATTCGCTTATGTGCTTTGAGTGTCGTAGACGTGGTCTTATTAGATACATTTTACTTCTTCGTTGCCATCATATCATTTGTGTATTTTGTCGTGAAAAGCATCGATGTAATTCTTCATTTTGTAATATGTTATAGAACGTTTCCTTAGATGTGTAAATTTCCGTTTTAGGCTTCTATCATCATTTTTATGGATTGTGAGGGTGAACCTGTACAGGAGCTGAGTGCTATTGCTATGAACAATTGGACATATCAGATTGTTAGTGTCTATCATCAACATGCCAACTGCGATCCCAATGTTGATCAATGGGCGAGAAAACACATTCATGGACTTAATCTGAAATATTTGCAAGACTATGGCTTTTCTTGTGAAAGTGCTCTTCTTATTGACTTTAAACGATGGTTAGCTGCTTTCAATGTTATACGCATCTTTTGTAATAATCCTGGTAAGGAGAGGAAAGTATTTCCCAATCTAATCATTGATGATATTTTGCTCCCGCCTTGGGATAGTAGAGTGAATCAACATTATCATGAAGTCACGAAACGTTTTAAGCATTTGTGTGTTCCTATTTTGTCTGTTCGTTGTAGTAGCTACGTTCATAACCAATGCTTCTTTCCTCCTTACCTCAACACTGCCAAAGTCCTGTATGGTTATCATTGCTCGCTGTATGATAGTTATCAGCTGTATCTATTTTATCTCTTTCAAACCATTGATTTATAATGCATGCTTGTTACCGTTATTCAATAAATGTTACTATGAGAAGAGTTGTTGTTTTCATGCAATGGATGGGTTAGTTAAAGGGCGATCATGTCTTTCTCAAACGACTGCGGAACATTACGTTTTCATAGGCAAAGTTTAAAAGGAGCTGTTCAAGATTATGTGATAAATTTTCATAAAGATGAGACCGACATCGAAGCAGTGGTCGATGATGCTAGCACTCTATTTCTAGAGTTAATGAATACATTCTCTGATAGCATTGTCATGGCGCGATTAGTTGCGAAAATTAAGTTTAGTCATTTTGGAAAGGAAGAGGTGGAAAGTCGCTCTTTCCATTTTGCTTCTTATTCAATGGAAGTGGTAGATCACCCCGAAGAATTTTTTAAAAGACATATGATAAAAATTGCTGAACGTCTTAACGCATTTCACCATCATGGTAGCAGTCTAGTGATTGAAGCGATTTCAGATATTCACATTCAACTTTCCATAAAGAAAAATTGAAAATGCAGTGGTACTTGATTGTAGCACAACTGGTTTTCGAGCTATGTCTGCTCACTCTCGAAGTATATTCCTTCTGTACATGCGTCTATTATTTAGAAAAGGCTAGCAAATTCATATCTTCAAAAAGACTTGCTATAGACATCAGTAACGGTGAAACTATGTGTTGCGATGTATGTAAGCGAAAGGATGGAAATGAAAAGCGCATCTTCAAGAGATGTAAGCATGCTTTTTGTCAACGCTGTTTTATACGTAATTGCATTCAACTTTGCCAATGTAACCACTGTGACATTGCTCATTTCGAGTGTCACTTATGTCGCAATAGTTAGTACCTATGCAAATGTGGTAAAGATAGGTTTTAGCAAAGACTAACACGGAAAATGGCGAAACGTAAAATGACGAAACGTAAAAGTCAAAAGTTTTCTTCAGCCATTCAAGCTCTCCGACGAATGAAAGCAAATCAGCGATACAATGCTATACGACATGCTAACGATAAATTCATTTGTGAAATTATTTCTCATGTGAGGAAGTTGAGGACGAAGAAATTAGCGCCAAAACAACGAAAGTTACTTAAGCGATATGCTACGAAATTGCGTTTCATCTCCAATCCTAAAGTCACCCTTCAAAGAAAGAGGAAAACTCTAACACAAAAGGGCGGTTTCCTTTCAGCAATACTTCCAATGATAGCTCCTGCCGTGGGCAACCTATTGGGAAATATCTTTGGCTCTAAGCGTTAATTATGCAAATGTTGAGTCTCAAAGTAATAAAATGGATTTCAGACTTCAATGTGATAAAGTTCTGACTGTATCAGGTCCATCTCATGCAGGTAAAACTGTTTTCACGCTGAATTTATTGGATAAAAGAAGGGAGTTGTTTAAGGAACCTATCAATCGAGTGATTTGGTGTTATGGTATTTATCAACCGTCGCTGTTTCAGGAATTGCAAAGTCGCAACTTTCTTCGACATGAAGGAATTATTCCAGTGGATAAACTTCAGTCTAATGATGTTGTTGTATTGGATGATTTATTAAAAGAAAGTAAGAATTCAAAAGATGTTACAGATATGTTCACTCGCGCAGCACACCATAAAAGGTGTTTTATCATCTATATTACACAAAATTTGTTTCCTGATGGAAAAGAAGCTCGTACACGAAACCTGAATACACACTATTATGCTATTTTCAAGAATCCGCGAGATAAAAGTCAATTTGAAATTTTAGCGCGACAAGTTGCACCCAGAGGATCAAAAGCCTTAATTGAAATTTTTCAAGCAGCTACTGAAAAACCATACGGTTACTTATTCATTGACTTTACGCAAGAGTGTCCGGAAGAATTTAGATTTCGAAGTGATATTTTGAAAACTCCCATGATTATCTACAAACTATGAGTTCTTATTCTCGCATGATTGTTATTCCTCAGGATGAATATGTACAATTGACTGCCATGCAGCAAGTAAAGCAACCTCTTGCAAATCAAATGCATAGGAAAGAAATAGATTATCAGCAAAATGTTCACATCAAAGATCCACATCGTGCTGTATTATTACAATCGGAAACTGTTGAGCAATTGAAAAACTTGAAGAATAAGATGCGTGACTCTGTATCGACTGCTACACCTTTAGCATCTCGCGCACATGCCATATCTCTTTTCAACAGTATTGAACCCCATCTCAATGTAAATGATAGAGGAGAAATCATTACAGATGAAAATAAAGTGATTGATGCTTCACGTTATGAAGACTTGATTCAGTATGCGACACGTAGAAAGCGCCGTCAGGGCTATGTTCCACCTGGTTGGTCATACTTTCTTCAACTATTGAAAAAGCATAATGTGCCAAAATTTGCTTTAAATAATGAGACATTGAAAGAACTTGATTCAACAGTGGCTACTACTCCAATGCTTCAGACGATGAAAATGCCAACAAATTGGTTTAAGGCGTCACCTGCTACATCCCCTCCCACACTCACTAAGCAAACAAGAGGAAGAACTCGACGTAGATCTACATCGCCACTAAAACTGGTAAAAGGAAAACGTAAAACAGCTCCTCCTAGGAAATACATGTTCTCAGACTATTAATATGAAGCAGATGTGTTGCTTGCCATGTAATCAGCCGCCAGAGGTGAATGTCGTTGTCACTTGCACTTGCTGCGCCAGCTCTCATAATGAAACCCCTAAGCAATGTGAACACGATCGCAAAACCGCTAAAGCTAAATGCTGCAGTTGTTGTAAATGTAGAAAGGCAAGAAAACAAAAAGATGAGAAGGAGGAAAAAGAGTCAGTCGTCATCGACTGAACGCTTGAAGTCAATCTATTATGATGTAAAACATCCGGCAGGATTTGCATATATCAAGAAATTATCAAAAGCGAGTGGTCTTCCACAATCACAAGTGAAACGATGGTTAAAGGGTCAGGCTACCTATACACTCCACAAACAAGCGAAAAAGAAGTACCGCACCCGCCATTATATTGTTCATGACATCGATGAACAGTGGCAAGCAGATTTGTGTGATGTTGCCTCCATTTCAAAACATAACTCGGGCAATAATTTTATTTTAACCGTCATTGATATTTTCTCGCGTTATGCGTGGGCTCAACCTTTAAAAACTAAAGAAGGGAAAGGAGTAGCAAAAGCATTCCAAACAATTTTTCGAGAAGGTCGCATTCCAAAAAGAATTCAGAGTGATCAAGGAAAAGAGTTTGAAAATCAGCATGTGACAAGATTATTTGAGAGGCATGACATTGAGTTGTTTAGTGTAAAGAGCGCTTATAAAGCTGCACTCGTTGAACGTTTTAATCGCACATTAAAAAATCGCTTGTGGCGACATTTTACTGCCAACTTGACACAAAATTGGACAAAGGTTCTACAAGATACACTCCATGCCTACAATCACTCTATCCATCGTTCTATTGGACTCAGACCAGTAGATGTAAATGCTGACAATGTAGATAAAGTGCGCGAATCATTCCAACGTAAACGCACTCATGTGAAAAGTGATGTGAAAATTGGCGATAAAGTTCGTATCTCAAAAGTGAAAAGTGTTTTTGCTAAAGGGTACCTCCCGAATTGGACAGAGGAGGTATTTACAGTATCAAGGATTAATCAAAAAGACTCTCCGACCACCTACAAGTTGAAAGATTACGATAATGAAGAAATTGAGGGTAGCTTTTACCGCGATGAGATTGAGGTAGTCACTGAAAGTGAAACATATTTGGTAGAGAAAATCATTCGATGTAAAAAACGGCGAGGTGAAGAATGGTGTCTTGTTAAATGGGCTGGTTATCCTTCAAGTATGAACTCTTGGATGCGTCGTGCCGACATCTTTCATCTAAGTGATCGACAGTGATTCATGCAAAGTTGTAACTAACAATGTTTAGGGTTTGAGCTATGAATCCAACTGCCTCATTTTATTCACGACCCTCCTATGTAAGTGGCGGAGGACAAATTTACATCGGTGCTCGCCGCCAACGTGGAGGTAGCATACTTGGTGCACTGAAATCTGTTGTAGCACCTCTCATATCCAATGTCGGTAGATCTTTGAAACGAAATGTTTTAAGTAATGCCGTTGGCTTTGCTGGTGATGTTGCTAGTGATCTTTCCAGAGGTAGAAGTTTTAAGAGCAGTTTGTTGAATCGTGGGAAGGAACGCGGTTTAAAAACATTGAAGCAGACCATTGCTGGTGTTACTCAAGGAAAGAAATCACCTAAACGAATGAAAAAAGGAAGGAGGAAACATCGCGGAGCTGGTAAGGTGCGATCTTCAGTCAAAAGGCATTCACGCAAACGTCGCAGAGGCTCTAATCATTCATCAGGCGCTAAACGACGACGCTGCTATAACTTCTAATCATGGAGTGTAAAACTTCCGGTTTTTGTTTGTTCGATCAACAAGCCATACAGACAGATATTCTTAGTTCAAGTATTGTAGATTATCATCCTCGAACAGCTGAGAATGCTGGCCCCATTGAATTTGTTATTCCTGGTGGTAGTGATGACTACATAGATTTGAGTTATGCGATGCTTGATTTGAGGTTTAGAATTCAGCAAGCAGATGGAACTGCTATTGACGATACACATAAAGTTGGACTGAACAATTTACCATTGACTACATTACTTCGTGATGTTTCTCTAACGATTGGAGAGCAGCAGGTGGAAGGTGGTCAAAGCGATTATCCCTATAAATCATATTTCAATCATGTATCACAGTTTCATCCAGCAGCACAAAAAAGTCATATGGAAGCCATGGGATGGTACAGAGATGAAGCAGGAAAATTTGATGTTGAAACAAACAGTGGCTTTGTAAAGCGATCTGCTATGATTAAAGATAGTAGAGTATGTCAGCTATATGGTCCGCTGAATTTAGACTTCTTTAGACAGTCAAAGTTTTTACTGTGTAATACCAGCATGCGACTCAAGCTGACATTGAATAAGCCTGAATTTGCGCTGAATGCATTTGCTAAAGTTGACAATTTTAGAATTCATGTGGAAGATATTGCACTTTACATTCGTCGAGTAGTACCGAATCCAAGTGTCATTAGAGGGCATGCTGAAGGCCTTAACCGCCAAAATGCCATTTACCCCGTTCAGCATACAAAGCTTCTCACCTTTACAATTCCGAAAGATCAAAAGAGTTTCATGAAAGATGGCCTCTTTCCATCGGAAGCACCGAAGCTCCTCATGGTGGCAATGGTTGAAAATGATGCATTTAATGGTAATATAAAGAAGAATCCTTTCAATTTTAAACACAATCAGTTAAGTGAAATTGCTTTACGTGTAAATGGTGTGAGTCATCCTGGTCCACCCTACAAACCAGATTTTGCTTCGGATCAATTTATGCGCAGTTATGTTGATTTTATGGACGTTTTTGACTTTTACAATACGGATGACACCAACGGACTGACTATGAAAGAGTTTAAGAGTGGATATACTATTTATGCATTTGATTTGACTGCTGACAGCGATATTAGTGCACCCTATCGTCAAGCGAACGTGCCTCATAATATTCGTTTGGATTTGACGTTCAAAAGAACACTACCTGAGACGATCAATGTATTAATTTATGCAGTCTTCGATTCAAATATTGAAATTACAAAGTATCGTGACGTGATTCTTCAGTATAATCGTTAATGAGTTGGTTGACTGCTGACGATATTAAGACTAAAGTGCAGCGTAATGCAGACGAAGCGACGTTGAAAGCTTTCGATAATGTCTATTCACTCGATACCTTACCACCTGCAGTAAATCACTATCCCATCTTTATTGTGCTAAACACTCATTCACAGAATTTAGGCGGTGAGCATTGGAAAGCGATCTTTATTGGAGAAGACCGACGTGGTGAACTATTTGACTCTCTTGCTCAACCTCCAAATATACCAACACAGCAGTGGTTGAGAAAACATACGCGTCAATATCAGCGAAATGAACGCATACTACAACATCCACTTTCATCAACGTGTGGTGCTTTTGTACTGTACTTCATCTTAAAACGTTTACATGTATCTCGATTTGCATCTATTATTCAAAACTTTTCATGTAATCCATCCTCTAATGAAAAAATGATTTGTAAGTTCTATCATGATTTGAAATAAAAACATCATGTTGGAAAAATTGTTTTTTATTTTACAATCCGCTGGGTACGTACATACTCAATGAGATAGTCTAGGATCATATTTGCTTGTACATGAGATTTTAGTCCAGTAATGATCACTTTACTATTATGAAAGATTGCCACATGCACAGGTAACCAACAACTAATGAGAGCTGCAGGAAAAAGTTCGGGTTCATAACACAAACTGTAACTGCTGGTACGAATCTTCAAAAATGATACACTGTCACTCAATTGAGTAGAGATCACCATATTGTCCACAGTCAGATTCGACATCACACACCTCTCCCTCTTCCATATCCGACGTAGTAGTCTTTGTAGCTCTAAGCGCATTGACTGCGCCGATGAATGAGAAAGGGCGCCGAGAATCTGTACAGTCCCATTTGGGAAGAGTTGAAGATTTCGTGAATTGTTCATCTTCACCACTAACATTTGAGGACGGCCCGGGTAATACTTGCTGTTTGGAAGGTGTTGGTGTAATGTTGTGAGATCGATTTTGGTGTAGAGTCTGAAGCGACGGAGAATGTTGACGATGGTGTAGCGATGGCGCTTCATGATGAAAGAATGAGTAAATTGAGCGATGTACCTTCCTTTTATACTTTTCCCAACTACCTTGATGAAATGTGAAGTTAGTATGAAGTTGGGAATGATAGAGTTGAATTCGCCGATTGTTGACGCGCAGCCAGATGCGATTTCCAATACGTGAATGTCTTTTCATATAGAAGTATTTCAAGTCCTTCATGATATGATGTAGAGATTGAAAATGACGATAAGATAAAGCAAACTCTCTTCTCACATTTCCAGTTGAATCTTTGAAATAGACGTTTCGATCATGATCCGTTTCAATACGTTGTAGGGAATCTAATTTCCAACTCATGATGTGTGGTAGTCATGTCTGATTAAGATTTGCATAGTAGGGCGATGAACTCACGACGAATAAATGTCATGATGGAGCGATGTATGTATCTTCTATACTTCTCCCAATTGTATTTGCGAAATGAGAAACAGTTTGCGGAATGAGAATGGTAGATTTGAATTTCATTTCTGTAATGTTGAAGCCAAACTTGATCACCCAAGGAGATGAATCTTAATGTTTCAAAATATTCCAAATCCCTCATGATATCATTGAGGTTGACAAATTGTCGCCATGTTAATGTAATTCCTCTTGATGTATGACCATGAGAATTTTTGAAATGTACGTTTCCATCACGATCAACTCTGATATATTGTAGAGAGTCCAAAATCCAAGTCTTCATGATGTTATGCAAAGTTGCAGATTAGCAATATAAAAATGTCGTTTTATCATATTTTGCTTAGCAATGCGGCTACAAAGAGATTTACTAGTAATCGAGCTGCACTCTTTTCTACCCCCATTGATCATGTACAACAGCTAAATGGAAATTGGGAAGTGGGTGTCACTCAACTTGTTTATAGCAACTGTGTCTATACTTTTGATCATGAGGTGATGACTATTAATATGAGGCGTACAGCTGCTTATCAATGTGAAAAGGGGTGCCGAGTATACATTCCACAGTGGTCAAAGAAAGATCTCTTATCATGTAAAAAGTTTATATATGATTTCTTGAATAAAGCGTGTAAACATATTGTCCAATTTACTCCGCACAATGATGATTATAATTATGTACATCATGTAGTTGAGAAAGATTGGATTGTTGGTTTAAGTCCAAGTTTAAGAAATGATTTAGGCTACCTCGCTAGCGCCTTAACAAGCTATGATAATTTTAACGTTAATTACCACATAAGTGGTCATAAACAGTTAATATATCGAGAGGAAGCTTATTATGTAGATCTTATTCCAAGAAATGAGAAGACGTTGGTGAAGAAGATTGTGATTAAGCCAAGAAAGACAAACATGACTCCTGAAACATTATTGAAGAAATTTAATTATCTCCTTCGAGTTGATGGTAAACAAGTGGCAACATTGACTTATATCAAATCATCTAATCATATTGCAATAAGCAAATTAAATGATGATGATCTAGTATTAGTTTGTTCAAAAGATTTTCATCAGTTCTTACGACATCGTTCTGCAGCTGTTCATGGAAAATCTGATATGCAACATTTACCATGTGAAAGGCCAAATCAATTTGATACAGAATGGGCCGTATCTTTATACAGAAAGTGTGTAGAGCCTTTTGGTGGTTTCTTACATGAAACAAGAGTGTTGATGCCTCGCATTATTACTTCGGTTAAATTGGTTGTAGATTATTTAAATGAAGTGATTAATGAGCAACATATTTCATTTTCTGAAAAAGAAGGTACTTTGTCTCTCACTATAAATGGAAAAGGTATTGAACTAATTATGGATAAAACTCTAATGGACATTTTGGGTTTTGATCAAAATATCTTTAAAAGTGGTACTGTAACCAAAGCTAGCGCAGACATGTCGCTATCGCGTCGTATTAACTATTTTCAGATATATTCCAATATTGGTGAAGATGTACGTGTGGGAGATGTTGAAGCTCCATTGCTAGCAATGATACCATACCAGCCAAAAAGCTGCAGTATTTTATCTGAGCATACTTTCAAGAAAGTGCATTATACAAAGCTGAAATCAAACTACATCCCACAAATTGATATTGCCATTTATGATGATGCTGGTGCGTTGATTCCTTTTCATAAAGATGCTGTGACAAGTATTACACTCCATTTCCGAATGAAGAGTTAATGCAAAAGTATGCTATTATATTTTTCCAATGTGAATAATATGGAAAGTGAAAATAAGGACTCGTTTCTAATCTACTTGCCCAGTAATGCTTCTATGAATAAATTTCCCAAAAATAAACCATCAGACTATCGAGTAGAATTAAATCGACCACTGCATTTAGAAGGTGAATGGGAGGTTGGCGTTTCTAGTATTTGCTATGATAGCAATATTCAGAATGTGAATGATTTGGAAGAAATGATATTGACTCCTCGCACCCATGATGGAATAACGATGAATAATGCATTCCAGTTCCCATACAATTTAACATCAGATGGAAAATGGAACTATGAATGGATTCAGATAAAATCAGATTCTTATGAGCCATTTGGGAATGAGAAAATTATTAAGGCATTCAACAGTGGTAATACTTCCATCATGAAGAATAAAAATCAGAAAGCTTATGAGTTTACTATCTATCATTGGAGTGGGAGACAGTTCCTCCGCTTTCATTCTTTTACTAAAGGTCTTACGCTGAGGTTGGATAGTGAATTCTATCCGCATCTTGGTTTTGGTCATGGACTACATCTAACGTCAATTGCTACTGCAAATGTTAGAAAAGTTTATTCAAATCGAATCAACAAATTTCATTATAGATTTAAAATATTTGATGAAGATGTTGTAGAATGCGAAGAACGCATCATTTTGAAAAAGCGTGGTGTTCAACCTTTATCACTTATTGAGTTAGTAAAACGATGGAATGAGACTGTGGGTAAGAAGTATGGAGAAAAAATTATGGCGGACAAAAATAAGTTGGTTATTCAGAAATATAATGACAAACTTACAGTTTATTTCTCTCCAACCTTGCGTCATTTTGTAAGACATTATACACCTATTATTGGAAGCGGTGTGGTGTATGCTTCTCATGAATATCACACTAAAGCTGATTCAGTTAATGATGAATGGTGGGTGGACATCTATGGCGATCGCATCAAGAAAATTTACCAGTCTTATGAAGAATCTAAAGTTGCTATCAATATAATGCCGCGTCTATATCATACAGTTGAAAGCTTCATTCATGTAGTAAATCCTTATATACGACAGAAGTTGAAGCATGTGATGAAAAGTAAATATGATGTAAAGACACACCACATTTCGTTTTCAATTGAAAATCAACGCGTTGTTCTGAGACTGGGTGATGACATTCAATGTCAATTGAGTAAAAATTTGAAAAAACTCTTTGGTTTTTCAATGCTACAAACAGTGTTTGCTGCTGCGCATACGATTGGTATAGAAACACCAATGACACTTGATAAACATGAACAGCACCTTTACATTCAAAGTGATTTGATTCTACCTATTTCTGTTGGTGAGAAAAAAGAATACATTTTACGTGATTTCATTCATGATAAAGACGCTTCATATGGAATAGTCGAGAAGATGTTTGAATCTATTTTCTATCATCCCGTCGTCAAACAAACTATACCCTCTATTGCTATCAAAATTACCAATGGTTTACAAGAGTGCATCCATGTGAAAGATACTAAATCCCTCATAACGTTAGTGTTTCGGAAAACAAAGTGAAGTCTTTATACAACATTTATTGAAATATGTACATGAATGTGAAGCAATAGACTTTATACAACATCCACTGAAAATATATACATGAGCGCACTTCAATAAACATTGTTATATACAAAAAGTCTTTTTACTTCGTGAAGGGTGGAAATATACAGGGATAGGAAAAATGTCTTTCAGTGGAAAAGTCATCACATGGGGAATGTACAGATGTGGACACATATTCACAAGGAAAAAACAATCTCATGCGATACATAAAACAACAATGTTTATCTACAGAAATCAACATCAAAATACTAAGTTAAGGATGATTATGCTAAGACGTCTCCTGAATGTGGTAGTGTGAGTTTAATTCTTTTGGGTGGTGGTATGTTTGTGTCAGGATGTCCATGTGGAAGAGATATGTTGTGTTCTAACCAGCACCTCTTATCCTCCCATGCTGAAAGCGCCCGTTTCCTAAAAGTATGAGTTTTGATCTCATGCGACTTAGATTTTAAGATTGTCATATTGACAAACGTTATATTTTTATTTCTATAGGCTTTCCTGAAATTCTTATGTTTCATATTTTGCACAATGGATTTTGATATGCCTTTAGCGCGCTTAATGCTATCATCACTATCCTTTAATTTCATAGAATACATTTTTGGACGGAGGAGAATCATTTCATCTATTTCCTTCCCTGCTGTCTCATCCTTAAAGCAGCCAAGTTTTGCCTTATTTTTGATGGAGTAGAGTGGATGATCAGTAGGATAATTTGATGTATCAAAATATCTTTCTAAAGATTTTCCTACTTCATTGAAATTTAAATCTTTTTGAGTGGTAATACCTAAGAAGAAACTATCTGTATCACCACCCAACAAACGAACCTCTTTTACGAGAGGACATGGTTTTAGTATTTTATAAAAGAGTTGGTACATTTCAAGCTTAGAATAATCTAGTACAGCTTGACCAATATAGATGGGTTTGCACAACTCAACTTCAGATTTTATCATTTTAACACCTATAAGGTCCTCATCGATAATGTCTCTATCGATGAATAGAGGTGATGAGGTCAATTTGTGATACTTTTGATCATCATTAACTAGTTTGTAGTTTACGCGCTTTCTAACATCCTCCATCGTCTTACCAAATAGACTGTTGTTCTTATATTTATAAAAATCTTTTTCAAAGTTATTTTGGGCTAGTGCACGTTTCTGGCTGTTGCTATCAATATATGGCTTGAGGAAGGCTTTCTGTCTAAATTTAATAATGCGGTGAACTCTTTTTAAAATCATACCCATTTCTAAATAAAATTTTAAGATGCTAAAGTGGACTAGATAGTTTTCTTTATCATACTGGGTGAGTAAAAGTTTGCGACAAGGCTTATAGTCGGGTTGTCCACATGATTCTAAATCTTTATGAAATTGTTTCATAAAGTCGGAAAACATATCTTTACTCACTTCACCTGATTCGGGTGCGAGTGGAAAATCTACGGTTTTATGTTTAATATTATTTGGATAGATTAGATCTATCTCAAAATAATATCCCCAATCACCTTCATCTGGAATTGCTAGTATGTTGGAAGGGTTGGAGAAATGTTGAATATCACTATCATCTAACCAGCTAAACTCAGAGTGAGGTAGCGGTTTGGATAATGAACTACCATACAAATTATTTTGGTCATAATACTTCAGATGAGTCTGGTCATTGCCTACTATTTTTGATTTTAACCTATGTTTATTTACAAATGTGAGACCACCGCGAATTCCTCGCTCAAATAAATTATACATCTCTGGATCTTGTAAGAGATGAATGGTCTCACCAGTCATTTTAAAAGCAGACTTAAATGACATGGCTGGCAGACTGACAAAGTGGACGGGATCTAACTTATCTTCTTCTAATGCCACTCGTCGAAACTCCTGAAATACATCAGCCAGCAAAAATACATCTAACTTAAGGTAGGCAATCATATATTCACCAAATGTATGGCAGTCAAATTTTATCCATGCATCTTGTGCATGATCATAATCTTCGGTCTTACATTCTGCGCCGGTCAAATCATTTTTAAATTTATCTATGGGCGGAAGAGAAGTCTCGCCGAGTTTACTAATTGCATCAAAATATGCATATGGAAAGACTCCTTTCCGTGTGATGACTTCATCGGTTAGATTTGGGTATTGTTTCTTAAGATTTTGTGTTAGTGGAAGAGACTTTAGATTTTGCACGAGAGAGGCCAGTGATGCAGTCATAAATTGGTAGGAATCTAAAAATTTTATATCAAAATAGACCGTCTTATTTTCTTTAGTTTTATCGACAGGCACTTTTGCTGTCATGGCCATAAACTTCTCTCTCGTTTGCGCTATTACATCAAGCTTCCACTCTTTCATTTGACCTAAACCTCCTTTTATTATCATATGGCTGTCGTAGCCCTTGAAATTATGGAAAATGACGGGTAATGTACGCCGTTTCATCCTAAGTGAAAAATTACATTTTGAACAGAGTGCGTTTCTAAATTTCCCAGTGATGTGATCATGGTCGCGCACTTTCTTAATCTTATCATCATCAAATGTTTTCCTACATTTGGGGCAAATGTTGCAGCTATCAAATTTTGCTTGATCATCTGCTGTCATATGCAATGATCTGCGATAGAGTTCACCATCATACTTTTGTTGAAATTTTACAGCCTGTTCGAGGAATTGTAGGAATTGGTAAATACAATCCTCACCTTGCCAGACGTGCATTTTATTTTTTCTATTTTGGAAATGGTCATGCCATACTTCATAGCAGGAAATGGCTGCTGGTCGATGGATGTTATCATCGATATAGCATTCGATGTCAGCATAGATGACACGAAGAGGACTTAGTTCATCGCCATTCTCTCTATATGAAAACTCCTTATCTTTGGGCATGCGTTCCATTTGCAGTTTACCTCGCTTACACCACTCATAATGAGTTTCAAATTTAGTTTTCCTCCTAAAGTGGCGAATACATCTGTCGCAGTAATATAACTCTCTACTAGAGTTTTCTAAGTGGTGGTATAAGCGAGAGATTTTGGGAATACCGCAGTAGTGCCATTCCTCACTATCATCCTGTTTTACTAATAACAGGTTTACTGTACGCTCATAACAACTCGAACGCGAGTTGTAGCGCACACCCTTCAATCCTTTTTCCCAAACATGGAGAACTATTTTGATGTTGTTCAATTTTTCAAATTTTTCTATATCTTTAATTTTCATATCGTCACTATTACAGTCATCGAAGTTTAATTCATTCTCCCACTGCCTATAGCTATATGTGCGATTTCGATTCGCATTGATGTCATTATAGTGGAGAATGGAGAGGACAGCATATTTAAAACATTGCGATTCGCAATCGACATTGATGACTGCTGTTTTGTTTTTTAAATTTTTTGGAAGATTAAAGGAGCCTCGACCACTATGATTTCCTAATAAACTGATTTTAAATAAGGCGGACTCAATGCCGTCAAAAATGAGACCGCTATCGCGCTCGTTAAATTTATCAATATTTAATTTTAATCCTTGGATGTGAAAATTTATCCAAGACTCATAGTCTACAACCTCGGTTGCAGGAGAGGAGGGTATGTGAAACTCTAACCTCTCTATTATTTGTCCAGTATGGTGGTCGATTTTTACATATTTTATTTTAAGATAGATGAGCGCCTTCATCCTAAAATTGTCTAAATTGTTGAAGAGCGCTTCTATCAATGATGAATTTTGATGAAACCATTCCTCAAAGTTAGCAATGGTTTCTGAGGAGTCCATCTGGTAGTTCCTCACTAAATTATTTATGGACACCTCAGTGAGTCGGATAGAGGAGGTACCGTTGGTGTAGGTATCGTTCGTGTGTGTATGTTGAAGTCTGTGCGAAGATAGTTCAAAACGTGTCTCGAAAGACTGAATGCATAAATCGCAAGAAAAGGAGACATCGTTAACAGAATCATCCCTACCTTCGGAGATTGATGCCGGCTTAGGTCGACAAACACCTCGCTTGATGTGTCGGGTGAGATCCCATTTCCTCGTGAAGATGTGCCCACAGTCAGCACATTCCCACTCGTTGCCATATCGCGACAGTTCTGAGCTGGAACTCGCATCACCTGAAAGAGAAATCATTCTATCATCTCTGTTCAAGTCTCAGTGTAGTGTTACAACCTACCTTGACTCAATAACTCTAAACTTTCCTCGAGAAGAGAGGACGTTGGTGATGAAGTTGATGCCTGAAATTGAGGAAGATGCTATTAGTCACACGTTTGAGGGAGATGAGAGAGGAAATCTTTAACTTACCATTTTAATGAAATATGATCAGACAGAATAATAGTCAAAGAGAGAGATCGTGCGTTCGTCACTTGTATGATTCACAGATTAAATGAAATGACATGAATGTCACTTTGCTTATATACTTTCATATTCATCATTCATTGGATGTTCATTCTGATTGGTTGCTTGTTGATACTTAAGAATTAGAAAACATTTCAAAGTCATTATTCACAGTCAACATGACAAGCCCTCCGACAACACCAAACACAAAATTCTCTTCTCCATGCTCAACACCAAAGGCGCTCGTTACACCAAACGCTCCAAGAAAGGCGAAGGTGGAGAAGGTGTACCAACTGGACAATATCAGGAAGTTATCATTACCAGCGGATGAGGAAGAGGAGAGTGTATGTGAGAAGGAGTGTCCCGACTTAACAGGCGTGAGGTGGAAGTATCTCCAGTACGATACTGACGATGTGATGGAGATCACCAGCACGAAATTCCTCCACCAATTATGGGAGTGGTACACCCCTAACTCCCAGCCACGAACTATGGCAGAGTGGGAGTATATTGATAAAGTGAGGCTCGCAGTGGAAGAACGATTAAAGCAACTGAACTGTTTTTGTTATCTATGTGAAGTCAGACTCTGGGACGATATTGACGATGAAGACCTTTTGAAATACATACCATAATAAATGTTTATTTCGTATTATCTTTGCTTTCATACTGACTTACTTGAATGGGGTTTTAGTGAATAATTTAACCATGTATACTTTTTCATTTGGAAATAGTAGCACGCTTAGTCTAACTTGTAAATCTTATGACACTTCATATGGCTGATGATGGTAGATGAAATAGTGTTAAATAAAATTAAGATAGCTTACATGATTCTGGGATAGCAATCGACTGCGATCCATGTGTAAAGAGCTTGTTAGACTACGGAAGAGAGAAGTGTGTTATGTTGCGTGTGGCGCGTGAGTGTCCTCCCATTTCATTCCATTCATCAATTCGTCTCATTGATAGAGACAGGTAGAACTCATGGTTCTCATAACGTATGCAATGGATAGTTTATAAGGTAACCTTCGACAGTTGGCTAAATGTCGCCCTGGCGCGAATGCATACTACGTTGAGACAGAGGCAATCACTTGCAAACATGACGCAGAGAGGTTTAACAAGATTGACCATTGCCGAATGTCCCTTGCGGTATACATAGCTACGGGTTTCACCGCCGTCCTATACAGGAACGCCCATCGAAAGGAAGTATTACACCGAACTTCATTTGCAACGTTCAAGTTGACTGATAGCAGATTCAACTTAATGATAGTATTCGCCAGTCCGAAGACTGCCCAGGGCAAACCGCGTGGAGGTTCTATCATGTCTTGCCCCATGGTGGCCCTTAAGAGAGCCGATGGTTCGTTCTCGGGAGTAACGTCATCTTACACCCTACCAATTCTGCTGAGAGAGTCTTTGACTCTCTCTTTGGTAGCACTGTCGACTTCCACACTAACTGGCACATGACTAAAAAGTGGAATGTAGCGCCATTCCGTTGGATTGACAGCAGTTGCTGTCATCGGATTGCCAATCTGAGCAAGATTGTTGTGAACTCTGTCTTGCTCCTCTATTCTAGCAAATTCATCAAATAAATTTCGCGGTCTTAACTGCGGTCCGCGAGGAGAGTTGACTGCAGCGTTTGGCGTCTCCATGATTGAAATGAAATGAAATGAGAGGTAGTGGTTTATATACCCCTCTAATGTGATGTAACGTTCAAGTTGACTGATAGCAGATTCAACTTAATGATAGTATTCGCCAGTCTAAAGACTGCCCAGGGCAAACCGCGAGGAGGTTCTATCATGTCTTGCCCCATGGTGGCCCTTAAGAGAGCCGATGGTTCGTTCTCGTTGTATCTGAAAATAGAAGGAAAAATAGATGAAAATATATTCAAGTGATAGAGATGATATTAACTTACCATAAGAGAAAATTAGCCGGTTCGTGACCCCTTCGATGGTGGTGGCTCAGGCAAGTACTTGGCCGGCAGTTTTCGCTTCCGATGGCGCAATTCTTTGATGTTGCCATCATGCTTGATGGAGACATGGATACAGCGCATCTCCGCCATTGCTCCCTCGTAGCATTCGAACGTGCTGTCGACATCCTCACTTTGCAGCAGAATGTCATCAACAATCCTGCTGTTGATAATTGGTAGGTGGAGTGTTGTTCTGCTCTCCTTGTGCTGCTCGTTCTCAGCCATTTTCATTTTTAGTTGCTCAATCTTGAGCTTAAGCACCCCTTCTTGCGATTTTAAATTTTTAATATTTGCTGCCTGCTCTTCAACTCGCTTTTCACTTTGCAGTGCCCTATCCCGAAAAGCCTCCAAATTTATGACCTGCGTTTTGAGGTTCTTGATTTCCTGGACTTGAGCTTTCAGGTTAAAATTTTCACCTCTCAAAGTCTCGCATTCGTTTCTAAAGCGACTCAGCTCATCTTTCAATTTATTGAGCGCAAACTCCTGGCTAACTTTGGCAGCCTGATCGTCCTTATTCCAGGCTAAAGTTTGGGCTTTAATCCCCTTCAATTTTTTCGGGGAAGATTGACTGATTGGCTTCGCTATTCCTTTAACGGGCACTACAACCTCCTCAGAGTCGGACTCGTCTGAGGTGTCTGAATCACTGCTTAGATCATTTCCTGTAGTCGGAACAGCAGGATCGGCTATTATTGCATTCTGCAATTCTTCATTTCCTGTAGTCGGAACAGGAGGATCGGCTATTATTGCATTCTGCAATTCTTCATTTCCTGTAGTCGGAACAGGAGGATTTATGATATCTGCAATTGCATTCTGCAGTTCTTGATCCAAATCGACCAATTCAAAATAGGGGGCTATGATTTTGCCTATGTCCGAAGTTGTATAATTTGCGAACTTCACAACTGGACAGTTCTGATGCCTCTCATAAAATTTTTCGTGCTGCTTGCCTCTTAAAAACTTTTGGCAATGTGTACAGCCGGAAACAACACCTTTCTCAACATGAATGTGAGGCGTATTCTTATATTTATTCAAGTGGCGTTTAAACTCACCACCTCTCTTCACTTCACCACAAGAGCATTTTTTAAACAGAAATTTTGAGTTGCCACCCATATTCTGTAGAAGGAAAGATAAAATAGAATTACTGACAAGTAACATTGACAATCATTTTAAAAATACAACTAATATGTCATTCAATACTTGAGGATAGACAAGCTAGGCTGATGAATCCGTTACAGGCATTACTCAGAGGGGATCTTATCCCGACTCCAAGGCCTCGGCCCTCAAATCCAACCTCCCGCGGACAGAGCGTGCGTCATATCACTGTGTTGGTATTCAGACCCCGATTTTGACATGAAAACCGGTGGAGTTATTTACATCAGGAAGCAAGTCTCGAGCCGAAGCTCGCCTCTGACAACTTTATAAATGTCTTAGTTGAATTCAGAAGGTTTGAAAACCCCGAAAATTGCCAAAAATAGCGAATTTAAATTTTTCAATTTTTCAGCACTACTTATGAAATTTTATAAGTAGTCTATCACTTAGGGCAGGTCAATAGCGACCGAACCTTTTTTGAATCAAGTCAAACGGACTTGTAGAAGCAAAGTTACAAGCCTTTAAAGTTTTGGAGTCTTTTATGGCCTGGAGACGAAGGCCATCTCCTGGCTAACCTCTAAGTCTGACGCCTTAGCTGATATCAGCAATGAAATTTTCTAAGTCGGTTTCTTACAGAAACTCGGAATTTGGAATGTCCGAAGCTATCATCGGAGCTCAGAGAAACGACCTACCTTTGACAATCGTTCTCGTCTTAATGACAAGTCTCTCTCGGCTCCCAGCTTATATAGTGTGTGGCGATCAGCTGATGACGTAACACCCATCATCCAAACACTAAAAATCCCGTCTATCTCCGGTTCTAGTGCTCCGATTGAGCTGAAAATACACCATTTCCATGTAGAATTTGACGCTGAATCCGAATCTGGCCTCCGTTTTCTCATCCGATGCTTCGTTTTGGCTCTACAGTAGGCAGCCATCGCAAAAATTCTAACTCTGTCGTTTTTCCGAAAAATGTTGAACATTTTTCTCGCCGATTGACTTGAAACTCTCCGATTGACATGAAACTTACCATACAGATAAAGAATTTCACGCTGATTCCAAATCTGAAATCCGTTTTCCCATCCGATGCTTCGTTTTGAAGCTATAGCCCAAAACGTCCCAAATTCTAACTCTGTCGTTTTTCGCCAATGTCCCAAAATCTTAAATGGTGTCTCACATCTAAACGAAGACAGATAGGAACAAGCCGATTCTTTCACTGAATTTGTCTCACTCTTAGCTTTCAAACGAGCTATCGCACGACAAAATCCGTCCACTAGAAGCCAAAATCGAAGCAAGCTGTCCAGAGGGGGGGGGGCGTCAGCGAAATTTCAGAATTTGATGAAAAATGTTTTGGTGACGGTCCCAGGTCGAAATTCCACACTTTGGAAAATTTTCAAAATTTTACCCATACAAAGTCACTCTGACACTTAGGATTTTTTCAGGTAAGCGAGCTCCGACCTAAAATCTTGTAGCCGCTCTAACTTTTGAACGAAGACAGATAGGAACAAGCCGATTCTTTCACTGAATTTGTCTCACTCTTAGCTTTCAAACGAGCTATCGCACGACAAAATCCGTCCACTAGAAGCCAAAATCGAAGCAAGCTGTCCAGAGGGGGGGGACGTCAGCGAAATTTCAGAATTTGATGAAAAATGTTTTGGTGACGGTCCCAGGTCGAAATTCCACACTTTGGAAAATTTTCAAAATTTTACCCATACAAAGTCACTCTGACACTTAGGATTTTTTCAGGTAAGCGAGCTCCGACCTAAAATCTTGTAACCGCTCTAACTTTTGAACGAAGACAGATAGGAACAAGCCGATTCTTTCACTGAATTTGTCTCACTCTTAGCTTTCAAACGAGCTATCGCACGACAAAATCCGTCCACTGGAAGCCAAAATCGAAACAAGCTGTCCAGAGGGGGGGGAGGTCAGCCGAAAATTTTTTCTCTCCGATTTCGCTGGAAACATCCTTCCTAACCCAAAATTTCACGTAGATTCCGAATCTGGCCTCCGTTTTCTCATCCGATGCTTCGTTTGGGCGCTACACACCAAAACGTCCCAAATTCTAACTCTGTTAAAATTTTGAAGAAAAATTTTTTCTCGCCGATTGCCTTGAAACTCACCCTACCGATGCAGAATTTTACGCTGAATCCGAATCTGGCAGCCATTTCACCATCCACGACAACCTAGACGGTCGCCCACGTCAACCTAGACGGTCGCCCACGTCAACCTAGACGGTCGCCCACGTCAACCTAGACGCTCGCCCACGTCAACCAGGCGGTCGGACCAACTCACCCGAGTCTCACACTCTGTCGTTGCAGAGGGGGGGGGAGTCAGCGAACATGTTGTGAACGGGAACCCACCTGGCCGACACACCACGACAGACCACAACCTCTGTCGTTCCAGAGGGGGGGGGACTCAGACCCGAAGCACCACGGCGGCCGACCACGACACTCTGCCGTTCCAGAGTGGGGGGGGGGACTCAGCGATGGCGGCCATCTTGCGCTATCTGGTGTTTGTCACTTCCTTACTACTCATTACTTTCGGAACGACCCTCGTATTACCCCTCAAGGAGCATGTAGCGGTAAATTATATGGCTCAGCTAAGGTACATAAGGAAAATGTCCCTCTGCGACCCATTGTTGCTAGCTTTGGTACTGCTGAGTATGATTTAGCCAAATATCTCAACCAATTTATTGTCAAAGCTATTCCTAACGAGTTTTCTGTTCTAAATAATACGGATCTTCTAGATAGACTTAATAAGTATAACTTCTCGGAAAATTCCAAACTGGTTAGCTTTGATGTGGTCAGTCTTTTTACTAACGTTCCTCTAGAAGAGGTCATCGAACTAGCTTGTGATAAAGTCTACAACTCCGATGTGTCAAAACCTCCTTTTAGTAGAGACACATTCAAAAAGCTGTTGCAGTTCGCGACAGGAGGCATTTTCTCTTTTAACAACACTCTTTATCGTCAATGTGACGGTCTTAGTATGGGTAGCCCACTAGCACCTACTCTTAGTAACCTATTTATGGGTGAATTAGAAACAAATTTTCTCAACATCAATCGTATGAACCTGAAGTTCTACGTGAGGTATGTTGATGACATTTTAGCAATCTTTGAGGATGATGACCATGAATCTTTCTTTCGTTATTTAAACTCATGGCATCCCAACATGAAGTTCACCGCTGAAGTTGGTGGGAAGAGTTTACCTTTCTTAGACATCAGCCTGGATGTCACTGATAGCTGCCTAGTCACTTCTGTTTATAGGAAACCCACATATACGGGTTTAATCTTGATTTTTAAAGCTAACTGTCCTATACAGTGGAAAAGAGGCCTACTGAGCACTCTGATAAATAGAGCATACATAGTGTGCTGCACTTGGGAGAAGTTTCATGAAGAAATGGAGAAACTCACCAACATTTTTAGAAACAACGGATATCCGTTGCAATTTATCAATAACATTATTAAAAATTATTTAGAGAAAAAGTTTGATGACCATGTCAAGACGGAAGACATAACATACACTCAAACAATAAAAATCCCTTTTTTTGGTATTCAATCAGTTTATTTTAAAAAAAGATTACAAAATATCTTTCGTAAAATTGACAAGGAGTTACAAATCAGATGGGTTTTCACCTGCAATAAAATCAGGGAAAATTTTTCGAACAAAGACCGTACTCCGAAGGTTCTAAAGTCATGTGTCGTATATAGTTATGCTTGTGAGGTTGATCCCCGCACTACTTATATTGGTAGAACTCTAAGACACTTGAATGCTAGAATCAAGGAACATAGTCAAAGAATGTCTGCGATCTCGGATCATAGGCTAAACTGTAGCTGTAGCTGTAACTCTAGTAACTTTAAAATCTTGGGACAAGCGTCCAATAACTTTGAACTGAATATTATGGAGGCGTTATTTATTAAAAAGTATAACCCTAGTCTGAACAAGCAATTGAACCATGAAGGAACTTTTTTTAGCTGCAAACTTATTTAGCATTAGCAGTACTGCATCTCGTACATATTTATCTGTGACATGTCGACATGAATGATTTACAAATTTATGCATGTTTTCATCATTGTAATCTAGTATTAACCACCTCTTACGCTGCTTTGTAAATTTGATTCTGAGTACAAGATAGAGAAAGAAGTAGGGCTTACTGTCCATTGCAATTGCAACATTGCAACCTTCCAATGATCACTTTAAGGTGGAGCACACCAAAACTGTATCCTAATGAGCCATGATATGATTCTTATCTCGACGATACAGTTGCAGCAACCGCCAGAAACAGGATAAGTAGTCTGTCGCTGAGTCATCAGTAACAGTAGACAACTATTATGCCACGCTAGGTACAGTGGGCCTAATGCTAAAAACGGTGTTTAATAGGTTGCGCCTTCTCCTCCTAAAAGGGTCGTCCCAATTTTATACATCAAATACTTCAATTTTCAATAAAGCAATCCCTGGATTTTGCGTTTCGTCTAACCGAAAAGACAAAAGTAATTGATGTGCATTTCTTCAATTGCAATTACATCATAAAAATTCAATTACAATTATAATTACAATTACAGTGAAACTTTCGCAATTACAATTACATTTACAACTACTTCAAAATCAGGATATTCAATTACAATTACAATTACAATTACTTCAAAAATTGTAATTAATTACAGAATTATAATTACAATTACTGTAATTGTTCCAACCCCGATGAGAATGGGGGAACCAGGAAGTAACTTTGACATAGTCTATTGAGTGGCGTGGTTTTTTTGGTTTGAAATTTTCTTGGATATAGTCTACTTTGCAACACTTTGAGGCCAATAAATCCAGCAATCGAACGACATACAAGCTTGCATTGCGCAAGATACATGATATATGACGCAAAAAAGTGTTCTCATGGAGAAATGTATACACTCAAAAAGCCAATATCCAAAGATCACCATCAAATAAAACACTTCTGCCACAACGTTGCGGACAGCCACTTGTATCTCTTCTACAAACGTTAGAGTAAAAAGACACATCTGCATACGTGTTTATAAGGAATATTCACTATGAAATTGATTTTGAACAGGTCTGTGAATGACTGATTGAGACCTACTTGATTATTGCTGATTGATAGACCAGTTATTTACCGTATTTTCTCGAATATAACCCACACATTTAGTCGTCAATTATGAGGTTTCTACAATTTTGATCATCATTGCCATTGGAGTGTTGCAACAGATTAAACGCTACAAATTTAAAGCTTGTTGCTACAAATTTAGCGCTTTTCTAACAATAGTTGTCAGTAGTTCAGTAATGATATTTCAAAGAGCCGATATTATTTGATATCAAAATTTACTATTAATAATCAATGGTAATTAATAGTGTAATTTAATATGATAATGATTCTCAAAACAATCATTTTGTATAATAGGATCTTTCAAAACCACGAAAAATAGATTGACAATGTTCGTCGGTTGAGTGGTCATCCTGAAACAATGACGCGAAGGAGTGCCACTAAATTTACAAATAAAAGGAAACAAAAAATTATCACTAGAATAGAAAGTTTGTGTACTTTCCTTTTCCTTTCATATTTGATGAAGTTGATAAACAAATCAAGAAAATCTTAAATGCAGATGTCAATGTTGGAAAAGCGAGAGCAAAAATTGCTGTTAAAGACCATTCGCAACAATTGCAATCTTCATAACTGTCATAACGAACAAAACTTTGTCAGTTCTAAAATACCGCTTATCAAATTATAATCGATATAATCGCATAATCGATCAAATCAATAATGTAGTAATTGTATAGCAAATTTTATTTTAGAAGTACAGTACCATTGAGAAATGCACATTGCACACCGCTGTTGAGGAAACGCTGCACATCTTTGTGCAAACGCACAACCCAACCATCATAGTGTTTCAGTCAATGAAAACGACTGTGCGCAAACTATTTTGTCAATGAACTGCACCCGAACATAAACGACAGAATTGTACTTGACAGTCATTAAGATTTTCTACTTCATTGAACATAGACTTACCATAGAATTAAAAACTTCTCCATCTTGTATTTCTTTGCAAAAATTTCTATTCACACATCTGTGATGTTAAGATATATTAGATAGAAAATGCCATTAGCCAGGTTCAACTGACGCCTGTCATTGGTAAGATTAGGCCTAATACTATCTGTTGCATTATCTTTTCAATTTGTTGTGTAAATTCTAGAATTTTTGTGTTGAAGAAAGAAATTTGCATTGCTTTTCCTAGACTGAAGACAACAATGGACAATAGCTGAAATAAATCGCTGCCAAAAATTAAATTAGTAAAAGTAATTTTACAATGTTAAAATGATATCGGCTCTTTCCAAAGACAATTTAAAAATGGCACGTAGTCGAAATATTTTTCAAAAAGTTGTATTGTTGTTCAATAGTTGGACTTGACTTAGATAGTCAGCAGCCTAATTATTTCATTGACAGTTAAGTTGCTGTCCATCACAAAGTAGAATTGATTGTTTAAGAAATCTGTTTTCATTTGTATCTAGACACATACACGTAGATACAAATAAAAATGGATAAAACAAGTAGTACTTTAAAGTAATAGTTAATAAGGTATTACTCACAAGAATCAATATAAAGCGATTAACAAAAACAAAATGGTCAATAACACATATTCTCTCAACGCTTCCAGTTTTACTGCTCAACAATCCCATGTCTCGAGCTTGTCATCATTGTCTGAATCGTCTCTTTATTCGATTTCTGCCTCCTTATCAATATATATAAATAGTACATGCACACACCTTTTGTTTGTTTGTGACAAAGAATAATACTCTTATTTACACAACTACGGATGTTCGAGATCGGGGTTCTGGACGATGCCGTCCTGATTGTGATCCCGACTTTTTGCACTTTTCAGCTGAATGACAATTGTTTTTTAGACTGTTTGTTTCACTAGTCAAAATGGTACACGTGGCTACTTATGCGATGTTATTACCTTACATGTGCGTCATGCATAAACATGCATTTCAACTACTATTTGCATACTTTTTAGCGCAATGTGCCTACAGCTGTAGCTCATAGGCCTACTGCTACAACCGATCACAGTATAAAGAATCATCGACAGAGCATTGAAGATGATTGATAGTGCAGATAAGTTACAATTTTCTTTTGTTTACTGAAATTAGACTGACTCCTAGCAAAAATTAGAGTAGAAAAGTCTCCATATGAAGCTTCCATAGGGAACCTCCACGTACTTCCATGAAATGTATTTCATCATGCAGAACATTCTAATGGCGATGTAAGGATACTGAGTCATGCATCTGATTCTGCAAATCATTTATTAAAGCTTCTGAAGTCCATTGAGAAGGGATTTTTCACATCTCGCACAAGTATGTTGTCAATTTTGGAAGGCGGAGGAAATTTTCTAACCCGATCTGGGCTGTGTCTTTTAGTATATATCGTGAGGCAGTTGCTCTGGTAGTTCCGCCCAATCCCAATGGGAATTTCTATTGGGATCCCAACTCAAACCAACCCCAAAGAGAATCCCAATACCAAAAATGTCATCAATGATACTTCTACAATGATTATATTAGCTGCTTCAAATAGTGTACAAAAACTCTCATATGTGCATGCATGCGTAGGTGGTTATTCCAGGAATACATATTACTGAAAGAGCTGTGATTTTTTTAAAAATTTTGGCATATAACAGCATATCCATGCATATGTGACAGATATAAAATGACACATGCCCTTGGCTAAATTTAAAACAACAGTTGTTGAAGTGTCCGTGTATACCTATGCGTTATTTATTTGCCCCCTCCATGCGAGTTCATATTTCGTCAATCTAGCGAGAGAACTTGAAACCATGAAGACATATAGTACATACATAGTACATAAGTACCACCATTATTTGATATAGAGCATCATGTTGATACGGCCAGTTAGTCTACTTCTCACGGGAATTGAATGTAGAATAACTCCATCAGAATATTTGCGTGTTTTATCTTTTACGATATATTCCGATTTATGTGCTGTTTAAAATATTCTATTGGTATTGGACTACGGTTACTTATGATTATGTAAGCTCTGTTTCCTTAGTCTTCGCATGAACACAGCACTAATTCCATAAAGTGTACCTTGCTCCATACTTCGAAAATGATGATAATATCAAAGCAAAATTATGGCATTGTAACATCTTTAAAACAAAACATTAACCACAAAAATCTCTACAATGCTGGTTTGAAGTACTAATGGAGATGAATAGTAGGCCTACTCGTCCTCATCCTCGTAATCGAGAGCCAGAAAGTGACACAGATTTAGAAGAATATGCTACAATTACCATTTATTACATTCCGTGAAGACTATAAACAGAGGACGTGAGGGATGCTTAAAGTTATAAAACAGGAAGTCAAATATATAAAGTGCAAGTTCCGACAGATACATGCACGCTATACAAAAGCGACTACAACTACTCAATGGAAGTATCGAACTAAGAGAAGTAAGGAAAATTATGTTTTAATTCCGATTATGATAAGCAAGTAGGCCTCCCCAAAACCCTTGCTTAGTAACATAACCAAATAAGGCCTTTGATTAAGACGATTTCAAAGAAAATGTGACGAATTCTAGGAGAAAGCGACGTCTAATGCGAGTTGAGACTTCAACCAAGTCGATGATATTAATCTGTGATCGAGTATCGATAAAATCCTACAACAATCAGTTCGGATTTTTCCAAATATGAGATTCATCGCACAATCTGATATAACTGTGTTGATAAGATTATTACAAAGTCGGTCTCACAATCGGCATAAAACAGATTTCATGGACATATATACCTCTGCATTTCAATTATCGGTGTGAATAAGTGATATATCATCCACTGGTCACAACATAACCAAACAAAATGATTGACACCAATGACAACCGTGTCGAAAGTTCAACTGTTGATATCTTGTTTGATTATCTGATTTGCATGCTCGGCATGCTTCATCACTCCGTTAGATATATTATGTATCAATTCGTAGAATGTGTTCTCGTATAAGGTCGGATGTATTCATGATATTATCATTGTCTGAAGAATTCGTCATGAGATATCAAAATGAAAATTAATGACGTAGCGCATATGTGTACTCGCATACGAAGAGAAAATTATGTCAAAGGTCAATCAGTCTATCATACCCTGTTGACGTTATTATCATCGAGTCTTTTTAACAATTTTCTGCATAATGTAACAAGTGAATTTAAAAGCACTGATTTGTGATGAGGAAACGAAACATCAGAGACGTTATCAGAAATTTGAATCAATCACGAAGCCGATGCTGCAGCTTCGAAAAATTCAAATAAAACGGAAGTCATATATTTGGTAGACATCAAAAACAGCTGGCACATGAAATAATGGTTAGGAACATAGTCAGCTATACTGACTAGGGTGGTGACTAGAAACTTCTGACTATCTTGGCATTAGAGATTGTCGGAATACCCTGAAATTTGGGATCGATATGAATAGCATAAAATATCAAGCTTATTGAGCTGAAATATTTCTCATTGCTTCGAGTGAGCATGATCGAATTGTTTTCAATCACAACGGTTTGATTACATGGAACATACAAACACAAGACTGTTGAAGTAACAAAATATAATGATTTTAAAATCCTTGAAATACAGGCAACATTGATAAACGTAGCTAACAGCTTTGACACACTTGTCGTTGTATTTTCTATATTTGCTAATTTATAACTTGCAAAGTAACATGTGAAAAACATTAAAAATTGATCTCAACATCTACATGTAAGAGAGAAGTAATGGAATTGAGTCAAGCGTGAGGGGAAGGCGTCTTTGTGTTAATCAATGGCATTTCTGTCTCCCAAGTTCATAAAAGTACAAGAAAAACTGCATATGACAAGAGGATATGGAAAAACACTCCCAAATTATGTGGCTTCAAACTCAATAAAAGAAAATAGCTGAACATTTATACATAGGCAGAAGCAGCGTTGAGAAACGTCTGCTCCTTCCTGCACATAATTTTTTCTTTTTTTCTTTTATTTAATTTGAATCCACATAATTTGGGAGTGTTTTATCCATACCTCGCAACAATAAATCTCCAGTGCAAGGTGATCAACTATAGAAGTGCAATTATAGATTTCCGATTACTAATCCCGAAATTTTCAATAAATATTCAAATATATTTAATTTGAGGGCGCAGTGTTATAGGAGATCCATCAAACTAGATTACCAATTAATTGCATTGCACTCTCAAGGTCATCCATGGATCTCAGATTCCGCACCCTTTGTGCTGGGGTAGCAGGTAAGTAATTATCGTCCATTTTCCTTCGACCTTGCGACTCGAGGCTACATTGGAGTAACGAGAATGGAAAGAAAAAGATGCATGTAGGTGGTAGCACCATCAGAGACAGAAAAGGAAGATTTAGTAGTTATTGGCTTCATGCATCGGGAGTAAGTTTCATCCGACGACGGGTATTTAAGGTCCAGTTTTAATAAAGGAGGTATACGTCTGTCCCATGAAGATGTTCTCATAGGTCATCCCCATTGACGCCTTCCTATATTGTTAGATTTGAACCCTCGCTTGATTCCTGATTGTTATTTCATATCTTTACATAAGCCAATATGTCATGATGATTCATGTACATCAGAGCATGACTTCTAGGTTCATTAATTATGTAAATCTTCTGCAAATTCACTCGTACATTACTCGATAACAATTAGCATTTCCACTCACAATAAGTCAAGCTCACAACATGTAATTTCGATTCAATACTGCAATAAATCGACTGCATGACACATCATGAGTTAGACTTCAGCATCTTTATGATTCTCACTCTATGAGAAAGCATTAAATACGGATGCCGGAGGATTCCAGACTTCTACTAAACTCAGTTAACATCAACATTATCAATAGCATCCGAACTCAGATAGGCAGACTGTGATGGGTAATGCATGTATGTTTCTATAAATAGTCATGTGGCTTATGCCACAGTTAAGTAGTAAGTTGACAGAAAGTAGAATAGACAATATATTTTCATTGACATTGGGATATGAGATCAATGCTTTGATAGGTATATTTCCAATTAATTCATACTCTGCTTTCATGTTCTAGTAATTTACCAGACAAGCGCTACACTGCGTGAAACAGATTTAAGTTAAAACCATAGAGTAGGTATGGTGGATAGTAAAAAAAAATGTAAAAAAAGGCACCTCTAAAACCAAAGGTAGAGAAGAAACTCAGCATTTATTAAATCCCCAATGTGTATGCAGTTTCGATTTCATTAAATGAACATGAGTCGAGAGTATGGTCGAGACCCAGTACCACTGTGAGATATGCAAATTTCTACACTTTTGGAGAAATTATCACGAATCTGACTAATCATGATAGCAATGCAGAATAAGGAATAATATTCCACAAATCCTCCATGTCATGTCAATTTGGAGAGGCAACAGTTTGTTAAATTAGCAATTAGATGGGTTGCCATTACTAAAAGCTCAGCTTTGTAGATAAGTTTATTTTCTTAAGCGTGATCATATCACAAACTGCCACTGAAAGAGAAAAGCATCATTATCAAGGATGCTCATCAAAATTTTCTTTAAAAGATATCAATGGGTCCACATAACTATTCAGATTCAGGAAATGACGTTTTGTGAATCATAAAATCATGCCGCTGAATATTGAATTTAAAACATGACATCTCAGCTAAAAAGCACAATGAAATCTCAACTTTTCCTTGAAGACTTGCAGGGACTTGCATTATAGTGTGGCTCATGAAACTTCCTAGATCATCAGCTTAATTTCCACTTAATTTAGATGCTTGTTAGCGAATATTCATTCCCTTTGATATCCAACTTGTTTCAAACTTCTAATAAAGGGGCTTCATATCAGAAGTAGGCATATATAAATTTGTAAAAATTTAGTTTTTAAAAACTGCTCAAATAAGTTTTTGGACCACAGGAACGTTATTTCCGTAAAAACTGAATTTTTCTATCAGGCATCAGAAAAGAAATATTGCATCTTACTCTGCAAAGATTTTTATATATCAGTAACTACGAGGAATTATTATTTTGACTGGATGATCAGCATTGATCGCCTCAGTGAAAGTTGAACTTAGAACTATAAGCCTCATGTAAGGAATATTCGATCCTGTTGATATAATCGCATGTGATTTTCTGACTGAAGAATGATTTCTTGTTAAATGAACAGTTAGTTTGGCTCAAAGAAAGAAAGAAAGATAATGAAGTATTATGTGTAGAGCTTGCATACAAGTCTACGGAAAAATGTCTTATGCATAGCAAGCAGTCATTATTCAATCTCTTAATGACTTGCAAGGCTCTTCTGAAAGCATATTCGACTCGCGAGATTTTTCTTATTTGCAGCGGTAACTTTTTACGCTTTATCTTCGACTTAACATATCTCCATCTGAAATTAAATGACCAGACTGGCTGATTTCATAATTCAACTGATTTTTATATCAGCATGTTTATATCACAGATATCTTGCTTTGAAATGGCCAAAACGCGAAGTAATTCTGAACTTTCTGCTTGTCGAAAAAGACCTACTCCTATTGTTCCGACTGTCTTCTCTATTGTCCAGCCATCACATCGCAGACTGCAAATCTTCATGATCATCGGAAACATCATTTATTGTCCAGCAACGAGTCATTGGACCGTGTCAATAATTGCGATGGTCTAAGTTCAGGTAAAAATGGCTTCTGATGAAAAACATAAAGCATGATAGATTTCTTACGAATATATTATGGCATTTACATCATAAATGACCACCAAGGTATACTATATTGATCGTATGCAGAATTTGATCTTCTAAAATATCAAGTGGAACAGGATTAGTTTATGTGACTTTTGAATCTTTTAGAGTGTTACTGATTTAATTGTCTCCTAACACGCGTGTGAAGTTAGCGGAACCAACCAGAGGAACGAACCACTTATCTTTAAACTTGAATTTCTCAACAACGACTGTGAATTTGTGGAATCTGATCCCAAATTCATGATCAGGAGGCTGAAATTGATATAGTAGAAGTTGTTTTGAATAGAATCTCGCTGCAATAAGTAATGATTAGGCTGGGTGGTTCCGCCTAATTCAAGCGCGTCCTTGCTACTGCTTCATTTATATCAATGATATTGCGAAATTAAGTTTATTTTTGAAGATTCAGATTTTAAACAAGGAAAATAGTATATATTGTTATTTTCAAAAACAAAGCGCACATATCATCGATCGAATCGAGTTATTATTTCATACAGGAGAAGTAAGTATATGTACATGTAGTTACCGTCAAAAAGACTTTAGAGGCTAAAATAATTTTGAATAATGTGGAATGAAGATCGTTGAGGAATTCAAACAACTATTGAGTGATTTGAAAGGATATGGCGGTTAAATGACGCGAACAGATTGCAGAATTTAAAATTATGCCAAAATGTCAAAATATTTAAACGCACTATCCTCAACAGAAAGCACAAGGAGATGATTAACTTGACAAGTTATGAGAAAACGAATTTACTAAGCACATTAATGAAAATTAGGACTGTATGTAACTTTTCTAATGATGACATTTTATCATCACAAATTGATTGAAGAATGCTAATAAAGCTTGTGAAATCTTAGCATAAATTTGCAATGTGCGGATGTCGCTTGCATGATTTGACAATTTAGTACGTGAATAAAATTAAGAGACGATTGATAAGTTTGAAACAATCTAGTGCGATTCAACAGATGCCACAGTCTAAAATCAGTTATTAAGAACAGCTGTGAAACATAAACTCTATCAAATGGCAAACTGATTTTTCTACGCATTACATGTACATATAAAGCACAATTATGAAATTCCTGCTCTGTCTGACTAAATTAACTTTTAAAATTGTTCGACTTGCGAAGAACCATGCAATCACTCCAAATATCTCTATCATATAAGCCTATTTTCGATCTAACTGCATGACATTATAGAATTAATGCCTGGCCATAACAAAATTCATAGGTATTTTTTTATATAATACTTTCTTTGTTGTAAAAGGTAAGCATGGTGTTGTTGATTTCTACGGCCGCAAAAATAGTTTTGGAAAAGGCATTGTCGATCTGGTCAAGTGAAGAAATGATGGCTATCAACGCGTAGCCTACATTGCTTCGACTATACTCTCCTAAGTCAGGTGAGCGAGTCTATCTCTACTCTATCATACCAATGATGCCTGGGAAACCTTTCTCTGTGTTTATAGCAACTAATATAGACTGTATTTCCGATGTGAAAAAGTTTTTTAAAGTCCTTAATGTGCCGCACTTAATAGTTGTCCCTTTTTGTCATGCACTTACATGGCTTTCAGTTTCGCTCATAAAAAACGGACGACCTACACGATGCACATATTAATTCTATTCTCGTGACTAATCTTGTTTAGGTATTGAAGGTGAACTGATTAATAAAGAATCGAAAAGAATATTGCTCCGTTGTTGGTTTGTTGTTCAAACAATAAAGATAAAATTTAAAACATTATAGCTTTTAACATCAACAATTGAAAAGTAAAGCAGTTCCTAGTAAATGAATCGTTCAAAATTGTAAATAGTTTTGGACAGCACTGTACTAGAATAATGATTATCATGTCTATATTAACCGATGAATAAACAAGCTAAAAACTGCATCACTGTTATCAATGCGTGTAAGTTTACTTTTCAGCTTCGCATTGTGAAACTCACCTTCGCTTTTGATAGATCCAGAAGCCCTTGTTCATTCTGTGGTAATGCAGTGAAAGCGTGCCAGACTTTACCCATGAACGTGCGATTCATGATTTCTGTCAGTGTCGTTCCTCGCAGAACTGATTCTTTAATATCTAGATCGTTGTAGTCAATTTTGAGATCGTCAGTTGAACGAGCACGCTTAAATACATTCACTATCGGCATTTTCGGTCAGCTGATGTTTTAGTCGTCTACATGTGTGCGAGGTGACAATTCATCAGATGTCGACAAACGGTTTGGTGTTTCTACTGAAACACAATGCCTTATACAACAATGGCGGTAAAAATTCTATTTATAAACGTCAATTCATTACTTGTATCCAGCAAATTCATTTAAGATACACTGAACCATTCCTCTGTATTGTATGTAACACATCGATTCTGATTCTGTTTGGCTACCAGTCACCTTCAGCAGCGATAAGATTAGAGGCATTCTTATCCAATTCACACGCAATGTTTTATTCGCAATTGTCTGGTTTTACGACAATTTAGATATGTAAGCTTATAAATGTGATAAAAACTACTAACACTGAAATTACTTGTGCACATTCATGAAAAAGCGGATGATGACAATACGATGAATTTGTGTCGTAGATGTGTTATATAGAGAACAAGGTTCCGACTTTTTCCAGAAAGGGTAGCATCTCTACATGACGCCTGCTGCCGAATAATGTACTACCAACCAGGGCTGTGTGAGAGCATTCGAATGTAACTGAACGATTCCGATCGAATCTCACGAATCCGAACGTGAGATTCGTCAAACAAATCTTACATTTTATAAAATGAACAAAAATAATGATCGTTCCATGAGACCTACGATTCATCAGTTTAGATTTTAAAACGCCATAGCATTTGCGATTTGACATTATACTCTCTCTCTCAAAATTTCAAAATTCATGGGTTTCATTTTCATGGATGAAATTCATGAATTTACTTAAAAGAATGACAACTACATATTATGTGCAGAAGTCCATATGGAGATAGTCCTTGAATGTCATGTCAACTGAGGTCAGTTTATACAATATGATGCACGGTAAATGATGATGACCGGGGATGGGACCAGCATTGCTGGAAACTGGGTCAGCCAAAGGTTGCTGGCCATGGCCAGCACCCATCTTTTCCCTAAGTTTCATGCAATTTGTCTTAGATCTGCCAATATATGCAATCTGAAAATTGTGTGGTATGTTTCGTAATCATCAAAATTGCGCAGCCGAGTATAATGAATCCCTTAGATACGGCATGTGTCGTCATGTAAGTCTATCCATGTATGTAATCCATGCTAAGATTCTCCTTCGTTAAGATCCAGTCTTCAGTTGTGTTTTCACGATAACAAACTGTGCATAGGCTGTCATGTAGCCTACGTTATGAATTGATTAACATAAGAAGAGATTGAACTACATACAGTAGCGGTAACTGGTATCTTGGCGAGAATAAAATACATGTAATTTTAGAATGATTCTGTCGGTGTTCAACAAAAGATGGAATTGTTTCAAATTGCAGCACAATTTTAGATTATGCCATTACCTAAAAGAAGTGGCATTCGAAAATTTCAATATCTTGCACGAAAATGATCTGTCGATCGTTGATTTCAATTAGTGGACAAATCCGCATTGCTGAATAGCAAACACATTGCGTTTAAAAGGAATACTTCAAGCTGTATTCAGGCTATCAAATTCAGGCAAATCAAACGGAGTTATTTCTAGTGAATCGTCATCAAAAAGAAGTTAGTCCCGTAAACGATTGCTGAAACAATTTTCAACGGACCGTCTGCTCCATGGCAGGGTACGTGCGAATCTTTCAGCTGGAAATTTGATCAGTTATTCATTCGCTACAACTTCGAGCGAATAATAAACGGAGAATTAATGCTTTAAAGTATTAAGAGGAATACTTAGAAGGAAATTAAGAAGGCTCGACAAGAAAAAGAATAAAGACTTCCATGCGATGATGGGAATTGCGCCAATCTCTGAGAAAATTATGGGAAGCCGACTTAGTTGGCATGGCCACGCTCTCAGATTGGAAGAAGAAAGCGTCATCGCAGCAGCAGCAAGACTGGAGGTGAACGGCAGAAGACCAAAAGGCCGACCGAAACAAAGGCTGATCGATGCCTTCTACGGAGATTTGAAGAACACAAACCTACACCCGGGCATGGCTGCAGATCATATAGCGGACATGGAGCAGATAGAATTAGCGGACACGGAGCAGAAGAGCGGACTCCGCACCGACGGGAACACGCCGAGGATGAAGAAGAAGAATTAATACGCAGAAGTAGTGTTGAAAATGAACTCTATGAGGAAATCCGTTTGCTTGATTGGTAGTTGGAGAATATTTAAATGTAGATGTCACCTGTAATAAAATTTCTTGTAAATGTGTAGAATTATGGGTTTTACATGTTACATACAAACAAGAATTTGTGTTGTGTTTTCATTTTCTTTCTATGAAATAGTATAAAAAATAGCATCTATGAAAATTTGCGATACATGGCGATATCATGATGACGATCGCTTAAGAAACATTATTGAATGATTAAGCGCTATCTTATTTGAGCGTACTGTGTGAGTCAACTTCGACATAACTAAATACATGAATAAAATTGAGCATTTGCGCATAAAAATGTGCATAATATTTCAAATGAAAAGATTTGCTGGTGCCAGCGCTGTTTCCAGCATCTCAGATTAAAATGCTAGCAGCCAGCAAAAACCTGCTGGCGCCAGCAAATCGACCATCCCTGATGATGAAGATTTATGAAATCAATGTGTGAACAGTATGGAAGCTAATATGAGGGAAAGAGATATGCATTTATTTATCATTCATCTGTATAATTGATATTAAAGGTAATATGTCAAGCGTATGCAGCATAACATAACCAAGTTTTAACAGCAGTCCAGTCCAACACACTTTATCTACATGTAGTTTAGAGATCGGTCAAAGGAAAATATCGATATATAGATTCAAAAAAATAATGCATACCTTATTGCTTAATATAGGCTTGACCGATCAAGAAGCTAATCATCCGTTTCACATTTAGCATAGACATTTCAAATGCAGGATGACATAACATCTCGTAACAATAACACTTCGAGTTCATCGCTGACATTCAAATAGCAGAATTACCGAAGTGAGGTGAAGCATTCCCGTTTCAAGTGCCCAATGCCATATCAACAGTATGATGAAAACAGAACCTGACGTAAATTAATCCTAATCAATGGCAATCTGCAGACTAAATATAAAACTTCCGAATCGCGAGTATAACATAGCCGTTTCAAGCAATAATAAAATTCGAATACATCACACAGATAAATTATGGCTGTACTTGCAAGTTCAAGAGATAACAGATGAACATCTCAGTTTCATAGTACATATAAATCACAACAAAAGGAAATCCTGAATTTCACTCGAAATTGCAACACCATACAACACGACTCTTTCTATGAATGAAATAGACGAAAAAAGATTTCCGATTAGGCAGAAGCATCCTGTCTGCCTGAAGAGCATTAGTCAATCGCAACATTTTTTCAAATGAACATGTTCTTTCTCTGTCTCAGTTAATTGGCTACCAGGTTATAAGTGACCGTTTTCTTCAAAGAATAAAAGGAAGTTAAAATGTAAAAATTACAAATAATATACATGCAGAAATCTGAAGAAACTTTGATTGGATTCAGAATGCATTTTCTCATAAGTTTCTTACCATTTGAAGAAAATTATGAGTTAGCAATTCATTACAATTTTCAATTTTTGTGATTGGATTAAATAGAAAAGATTAGCTTCACATAGCTAAATAGCTCAGCTCTGGGGAAAGAATGTGTATAAGAGCAGGGACGTCTATGATTAATGTAGGATATCTAAGGAACGTTCAAACTCCCATACCATGTACTGGCCGGAGGCCAGTGTCTTTGGTAGATTTGATTAATGACGGTTGTTTCTGCACATCTGGATAAAACCGTGAAACAAGTTGTAAACAATTATCCATTACTCTAATGCGCTCATTTCATACAGGAATCTATTGAAAGAAGATTCTGGACCCAGTCAAGAAGTGACTGCAGAATTAACAATAAGCAACTGTCAGTAACAGCTGCAATATCAACTGCTAGTGATTGAAATTGTTCACCTACGGCACGTAGCATCAGTGGCAATTGGTGTGGATTCTGAACATTTTATAATGCTTTTTCGAAATCGATTCAGTAGTGCTCTTTCGGAGAATTGTGAACTCTTTCTGGAAGAATTTTGATAATCTATTTCCTTTGCTAAAAAGCAGTCATGGATTATGTGAATAAATGATCAGTAATGATTTTACTTGCTACTACAATCATTGCCTAGCAACAATGTCCCATGTTCTTATTCATTGTATATAGGCTACAAGTAAAGACATGATTAAATTCTAAAGAAAATCTAGTGATGATGTAATCAGAAAACGAACAAAAAACAAATTGAAACGCTAAAAATTGATAATAATTTGATTGGCATAACAAATGAAAGTGCTAAAAGTTAAGGAAGAGTTCGTTTGAATATCCATTTCTTCGGAAGATCCTTTATCAAGATTTAGGTGGAAAAAAGAGCAACCAGTGTTCGTCTTTCCAAGTGCAACCTCGCAACCGAGTGGTTGCCGATGTCAATATATTTTGATCTCTTATTGGACATGTCATGAATGATCATAGCGCAACACCTGTAAGACCTTCAATTTATAATCAAACTCCGGGGAACAAATAAAATGTGATTATGATGTCAGTGATTCATAAAATGCGAAGATCATATTGAATGAAAAGCAAACCAAGCGGTGGTGATTGGTGACTTTCCTCGCTTTTAAGTTCCTGCCGTATTGGGCAATTCAGGAATAGCATTGATAAGGATTTAAGTTGATTACGAAATCCGCATAAATTTCGTCGGTGAATATGAAAACATTCACGCATCACTGTCATGAAAAATAGCCATCAATTTTCATGTAATGAAAGTTGAGTAACCCAAGGCAGGAAATAAATCACACATGTTACATCGCTTCATTGCTCATGAATTTTCGAATAAAGTCCACCAGTGATCCAAATTATTACGCAGGAGGAGGTTTTAGATAAGACAGTGGGAAAATCAATGAAAATGGAAAGTCACAATTTATTTTAAAATTGACCATTGATGACATGCTTGTATCTGTACATGTACAGTTGTACACTGCACAGATTCCTTCGACAATTTCTCTGCAAGACTGGGCCGGGCGTATTAATTAGTATGTTCAGCAGTAGTAAGCAAGTGACAAATACTGGATAGCGCAAGATGGCCGCCGTCGTGTCTGAGTCCCCCCCTCTGGAACGACAGTGTCGTGGTGTGCCGTCCAGGTTGGCCGAGACAAGTCGCTGACGTCCCCCCCCTCTGGAACGACAGAGTGTGAGACTCGGGTGAATGGGTCCGACCGCCTGGTGGACGTGGGCGACCGTCTAGGTTGACGTGGGCGACCGTCTAGGTTGACGTGGGCGACCGCCTAGGTTGTCTTGGATGGTGAAACGGAGGCCAGATTCGGATTCAGCGTGAAATTCTGCATCTGTATGGTGAATTTGAAAGCAATCGGAGATAAAAATTTTTTCGCTGACGTCCCCCCCCCTTTGTTCTAACTTTGGTTCTAGTGGACGGATTTTGTTCGTTCGACTTGCATTGGAAAGAGGATGAAACACTGCTCGACCACATTTTTGGTTGCGAGTCAATCGGAGCAGCCGTTCAAAAGTTAGAGCGGTTACAAGATTTTAGGTCGGAGCTCGCTTACCTGAAAAAATCCTAAGTGTCAGAGTGACTTTGGGTAAAATTTTGAAAATTTTCCAAAGTGTGGAATTTCGACCTGGGACCGTCACCAAAACATTTTTCATCAAATTTAGAAATTTCACTGACGCCCCCCCCCTCTGGACAGCTTGCTTCGATTTTGGCTTCCAGTGGACGGATTTTGTCGTGCGATAGCTCGTTTGAAAGCTAAGAGTGAGACAAATTCAGTGAAAGATTCGGCTTGTTCCTATCTGTCTTCGTTTAGATGTGAGACGCCATTTAAGATTTTGGGACATTGGCGAAAAACGACAGAGTTAGATTTCGAATCAGCTTGATGTTATTGTCCAATGAGGATCATCATCCAATGAGAATCAAGCATTTCTTTATAAATAGCGAGCCTTCCACAGTGAGAATCATTCCATCGTTGAAATCACACGAGTGACGGACGCACATTTTCTCTCTCTCTAGTTCCCTGTTCTATTATCCAACTAAAATGGTAAGTCGCTACTTCCCTCCCTCTCCTCCCTTGAACGTAAACTTAATACAATCTTTTTTCATTTTCAGGCATCTACTCCATCTGCTGCACTAGTAGGACAAAATGGCGGTCAAACGTTACAAGGTTCGCTACGGTCAGATCATCTACAACTGAGGCCAGTGGTGGAAGAAACATCCAAGGTACATAATCCTACACCGCTACAGCGTAAATTTAAACAAGCCTTGCGTTATGATGATCATAGCGTAGTACTCCAAACGGGAATGCTCCCTTCCACGGATGTCAAGATAATGCACAATCAGTATGGGGACTACATACTGATCCCGTGAGTCCGTACATTCGCCACCAACTTGATATTATTGAGGAGTACGTGACATTAAATATGGACATTCCTACTCCTCTTGCTTAAGAGTGGAAGGCGAGAGATGACAAGGATACTCCCTATAGAAAGATTTGGGATGGTAATCACATTTGCCTACCGGTATCACATTGGTGTACTTACTATAAGAAGGATGGAGATCATTCAATACCCATCAGATGTGATGAGCTCGGAGAAGGTACTTGGGATATCCTTTTCAAAGTGAATGGGCTATATTATGGTCGACACAAGGATAATAAAATAGACTCTCTCTCCATGCATATGGAATCCATCCTATATATTCCGAAACCACCCAACGTGGACGACATAATTGATCAAATCCTTAACAGCAGTGGTACGAAGCGCAAGTCGGAGAAGAATGCTACATCAAAACGCAAATCAAAAGAAGGAGAATTGCTAGTCCTTTTCCTAACTCTACCCTATGACAATTCGCTTATGTGCTTTTGAGTGTCGTAGACGTGGTCTTTATTAGATACATTTTACTTCTTCGTTGCCATCATATCATTTGTGTATTTTGTCGTGAAAAGCATCGATGTAATTCTTCATTTTGTAATATGTTATAGAACGTTTCCTTAGATGTGTAAATTTCCGTTTTAGGCTTCTATCATCATTTTTATGGATTGTGAGGGTGAACCTGTACAGGAGCTCAGTGCTATTGCTATGAACAATTGGACATATCAGATTGTTAGTGTCTATCATCAACATGCCAACTGCGATCCCAATGTTGATCAATGGGCGAGAAAACACATTCATGGACTTAATCTGAAATATTTGCAAGACTATGGCTTTTCTTGTGAAAGTGCTTCTTATTGACTTTAAACGATGGTTAGCTGCTTTCAATGTTATACGCATCTTTTGTAATAATCCTGGTAAGGAGAGGAAAGTATTTCCCAATCTAATCATTGATGATATTTTGCTCCCGCCTTGGGATAGTAGAGTGAATCAACATTATCATGAAGTCACGAAACGTTTTAAGGATTTGTGTGTTCCTATTTTGTCTGTTCGTTGTAGTAGCTACGTTCATAACCAATGCTTCTTTCCTCCTTACCTCAACACTGCCAAAGTCCTGTATGGTTATCATTGCTCGCTGTATGATAGTTATCAGCTGTATCTATTTTATCTCTTTCAAACCATTGATTTATAATGCATGCTTGTTACCGTTATTCAATAAATGTTACTATGAGAAGAGTTGTTGTTTTCATGCAAGGGATGGGTTAGATAAAGGGCGATCATGTCTTTCTCAAACGACTGCGGAACATTACGTTTTCATAGGCAAAGTTTAAAAGGAGCTGTTCAAGATTATGTGATAAATTTTCATAAAGATGAGACCGACATCGAAGCAGTGGTCGATGATGCTAGCACTCTATTTCTAGAGTTAATGAATACATTCTCTGATAGCATTGTCATGGCGCGATTAGTTGCGAAAAATTAAGTTTAGTCATTTTGGAAAGCAAGAGTGGAAAGTCGCTCTTTCCATTTTGCTTCTTATTCAATGGAAGTGGTAGATCACCCCGAAGAATTTTTTAAAAGACATATGATAAAAATTGCTGAACGTCTTAACGCATTTAACCATCATGGTAGCAGTCTAGTGATTGAAGCGATTTCAGATATTCACATTCAACTTTCCATAAAGAAAATTAAAAAATGCAGTGGTACTTGATTGTAGCACAACTGGTTTTTCGAGCTATGTCTGCTCACTCTCGAAGTATATTCCTTCTGTACATGCGTCTATTATTTAGAAAAGGCTAGCAAATTCATATCTTCAAAAAGACTTGCTATAGACATCAGTAACGGTGAAACTATGTGTTGCGATGTATGTAAGCGAAAGGATGGAAATGAAAAGCGCATCTTCAAGAGATGTAAGCATGCTTTTTGTCAACGCTGTTTCATACGTAATTGCATTCAACTTTGCCAATGTAACCACTGTGACATTGCTCATTTCGAGTGTCACTTATGTCGCAATAGTTAGTACCTATGCAAATGTGGTAAAGATAGGTTTTAGCAAAGACTAACACGGAAAATGGCGAAACGTAAAATGACGAAACGTAAAAGTCAAAAGTTTTCTTCAGCCATTCAAGCTCTCCGACGAATGAAAGCAAATCAGCGATACAATGCTATACGACATGCTAACGATAAATTCATTTGTGAAATTATTTCTCATGTGAGAAAGTTGAGGACGAAGAAATTAGCGCCAAAACAACGAAAGTTACTTAAGCGATATGCTACGAAATTGCGTTTCATCTCCAATCCTAAAGTCGCCCTTCAAAGAAAGAGGAAAACTCTAACACAAAAGGGCGGTTTCCTTTCAGCAATACTTCCAATGATAGCTCCTGCCGTGGGCAACCTATTGGGAAATATCTTTGGCTCTAAGCGTTAATTATGCAAATGTTGAGTCTCAAAGTAATAAAATGGATTTCAGACTTCAATGTGATAAAGTTCTGACTGTATCAGGTCCATCTCATGCAGGTAAAACTGTTTTCACGCTGAATTTATTGGATAAAAGAAGGGAGTTGTTTAAGGAAGCTTCAATCGAGTGATTTGGTGTTATGGTATTTATCAACCGTCGCTGTTTCAGGAATTGCAAAGTCGCAACTTTATTCGACATGAAGGAATTATTCCAGTGGATAAACTTCAGTCTAATGATGTTGTTGTATTGGATGATTTATTAAAAGAAAGTAAGAATTCAAAAGATGTTACAGATATGTTCACTCGCGCAGCACACCATAAAAGGTGCTTTATCATCTATATCACACAAAATTTGTTTCCTGATGGAAAAGAAGCTCGTACACGAAACCTGAATACACACTATTATGCTATTTTCAAGAATCCGCGAGATAAAAGTCAATTTGAAATTTTAGCGCGACAAGTTGCACCCAGAGGATCAAAAGCCTTAATTGAAATTTTTCAAGCAGCTACTGAAAAAAACCATACGGTTACTTATTCATTGACTTTACGCAAGAGTGTCCGGAAGAATTTAGATTTCGAAGTGATATTTTGAAAACTCCCATGATTATCTACAAACTATGAGTTCTTATTCTCGCATGATTGTTATTCCTCAGGATGAATATGTACAATTGACTGCCATGCAGCAAGTAAAGCAACCTCTTGCAAATCAAATGTATAGGAAAGAAATAGATTATCAGCAAATGTTCACATCAAAGATCCACATCGTGCTGTATTATTACAATCGGAAACTGTTGAGCAATTGAAAAACTTGAAGAATAAGATGCGTGACTCTGTATCGACTGCTACACCTTTAGCATCTCGCGCACATGCCATATCTCTTTTCAACAGTATTGAACCCCATCTCAATGTAAATGATAGAGGAGAAATCATTACAGATGAAAATAAAGTGATTGATGCTTCACGTTATGAAGACTTGATTCAGTATGCGACACGTAGAAAGCGCCGTCAGGGCTATGTTCCACCTGGTTGGTCATACTTTCTTAAACTATTGAAAAAGCATAATGTGCCAAAATTTGCTTTAAATAATGAGACATTGAAAGAACTTGATTCAACAGTGGCTACTACTCCAATGCTTCAGGCGATGAAAATGCCAACAAATTGGTTTAAGACGTCACCTGCTACATCCCCTCCCACACTCACTAAGCAAACAAGAGGAAGAACTCGACGTAGATCTACATCGCCACTAAAACTGGTAAAAGGAAAACGTAAAACAGCTCCTCCCAGGAAATACATGTTCTCAGACTATTAATATGAAGCAGATGTGTTGCTTGCCATGTAATGAGCCGCCAGAGGTGAATGTCGTTGTCACTTGCACTTGCTGCGCCAGCTCTCATAATGATGAAACCCTAAGCAATGTGAACACGATCGCAAAACCGCTAAAGCTAAATGCTGCAGTTGTTGTAAATGTAGAAAGGCAAGAAAACAAAAAGATGAGAAGGAGGAAAAAGAGTCAGTCGTCATCGACTGAACGTTTGAAGTCAATCTATTATGATGTAAAACATCGGCAGGATTTGCATCTATCAAGAAATTATCAAAAGCGAGTGGTCTTCCACAATCACAAGTGAAACGATGGTTAAAGGGTCAGGCTACCTATACACTCCACAAACAAGCGAAAAAGAAGTACCGCACCCGCCATTATATTGTTCATGACATCGATGAACAGTGGCAAGCAGATTTGTGTGATGTTGCCTCCATTTCAAAACATAACTCGGGCAATAATTTTATTTTAACCGTCATTGATATTTTCTCGCGTTATGCGTGGGCTCAACCTTTAAAAACTAAAGAAGGGAAAGGAGTAGCAAAAGCATTCCAAACAATTTTTCGAGAAGGTCGCATTCCAAAAAGAATTCAGAGTGATCAAGGAAAAGAGTTTGAAAATCAGCATGTGACAAGATTATTTGAGAGGCATGACATTGAGTTGTTTAGTGTAAAGAGCGCTTATAAAGCTGCACTCGTTGAACGTTTTAATCGCACATTAAAAAATCGCTTGTGGCGACATTTTACTGCCAACTTGACACAAAATTGGACAAAGGTTCTACAAGATACACTCCATGCCTACAATCACTCTATCCATCGTTCTATTGGACTCAGACCAGTAGATGTAAATGCTGACAATGTAGATAGATAAAGTGCGCGAATCATTCCAACGTAAACGCACTCATGTGAAAAGTGATGTGAAAATTGGCGATAAAGTTCGTATCTCAAAAGTGAAAAGTGTTTTTGCTAAAGGGTACCTTCCGAATTGGACAGAGGAGGTATTTACAGTATCAAGGATTAATCAAAAAGACTCTCCGACCACCTACAAGTTGAAAGATTACGATAATGAAGAAATTGAGGGTAGCTTTTACCGCGATGAGATTGAGGTAGTCACTGAAAGTGAAACATATTTGGTAGAGAAAATCATTCGATGTAAAAAACGGCAAGGTGAAAAATGGTGTCTTGTTAAATGGACTGGTTATCCTTCAAGTATGAACTCTTGGATGCGTCGTGCCGACATCTTTCATCTAAGTGATCGACAGTGATTCATGCAAAGTTGTAACTAACAATGTTTAGGGTTTGAGCTATGAATCCAACTGCCTCATTTTATTCACGACCTCCTATGTAAGTGGTGGAGGACAAATTTACATCGGCGCTCGCCGCCAACGTGGAGGTAGCATACTTGGTGCACTGAAATCTGTTGTAGCACCTCTCATATCCAATGTCGGTAGATCTTTAAAACGAAATGTTTTAAGTAATGCCGTTGGCTTTGCTGGTGATGTTGCTAGTGATCTTTTCAGAGGTAGAAGTTTTAAGAGCAGTTTGTTGAATCGTGGGAAGGAACGCGGTTTAAAAACATTGAAGCAGACCATTGCTGGTGTTACTCAAGGAAAGAAATCACCTAAACGAATGATAAAGGAAGGCGGAAACCTCGCGGAGCTGGTAAGGTGCGATCTGCAGTCAAAAGGCATTCACGCAAACGTCGCAGAGGCTCGAATCATTCATCAGGCGCTAAACGACGACGCTGCTATAACTTCTAATCATGGAGTGTAAAAACTTCCGGTTTTTGTTTGTTCGATCAACAAGCCATACAGACAGATATTCTTAGTTCAAGTATTGTAGATTATCATCCTCGAACAGCTGAGAATGCTGGCCCCATTGAATTTGTTATTCCTGGTGGTAGTGATGACTACATAGATTTGAGTTATGCGATGCTTGATTTGAGGTTTAGAATTCAGCAAGCAGATGGAACTGCTATTGACGATGCACATAAAGTTGGACTGAACAATTTACCATTGACTACATTACTTCGCGATGTTTCTCTAACGATTGGAGAGCAGCAGGTGGAAGGTGGTCAAAGCGATTATCCCTATAAATCATATTTCAATCATGTATCACAGTTTCATCCAGCAGCACAAAAAAGTCATATGGAAGCCATGGGATGGTACAGAGATGAAGCAGGAAAATTTGATGTTGAAACAAACAGTGGCTTTGTAAAGCGATCTGCTATGATTAAAGATAGTAGAGTATGTCAGCTATATGGTCCGCTGAATTTAGACTTCTTTAGACAGTCAAAGTTTTTACTCTGTAATACCAGCATGCGACTCAAGCTGACATTGAATAAGCCTGAATTTGCGCTGAATGCATTTGCTAAAGTTGACAATTTTAGAATTCATGTGGAAGATATTGCACTTTACATTCGTCGAGTAGTACCGAATCCAAGTGTCATTAGAGGGCATGCTGAAGGCCTTAACCGCCAAAATGCCATTTACCCCGTTCAGCATACAAAGCTTCTCACCTTTACAATTCCGAAAGATCAAAAGAGTTTCATGAAAGATGGCCTCTTTCCATCGGAAGCACCGAAGCTCCTCATGGTGGCAATGGTTGAAAATGATGCATTTAATGGTAATATAAAGAAGAATCCTTTCAATTTTAAACACAATCAGTTAAGTGAAATTGCTTTACGTGTAAATGGTGTGAGTCATCCTGGTCCACCCTACAAACCAGATTTTGCTTCGGATCAATTTATGCGCAGTTATGTTGATTTTATGGATGTCTTTGGCTTTTACAATACGGATGACACCAACGGACTGACTATGAAAGAGTTTAAGAGTGGATATACTATTTATGCATTTGATTTGACTGCTGACAGCGATATTAGTGCACCCTATCGTCAAGCGAACGTGCCTCATAATATTCGTTTGGATTTGACGTTCAAAAGAACACTACCTGAGACGATCAATGTATTAATTTATGCAGTCTTCGATTCAAATATTGAAATTACAAAGTATCGTGACGTGATTCTTCAGTATAATCGTTAATGAGTTGGTTGACTGCTGACGATATTAAGACTAAAGTGCAGCGTAATGCAGACGAAGCGACGTTGAAAGCTTTCGATAATGTCTATTCACTCGATACCTTACCACCTGCAGTAAATCACTATCCCATCTTTATTGTGCTAAACACTCATTCACAGAATTTAGGCGGTGAGCATTGGAAAGCGATCTTTATTGGAGAAGACCGACGTGGTGAACTATTTGACTCTCTTGCTCAACCTCCAAATATACCAACACAGCAGTGGTTGAGAAAACATACGCGTCAATATCAGCGAAATGAACGCATACTACAACATCCACTTTCATCAACGTGTGGTGCTTTTGTACTGTACTTCATCTTAAAACGTTTACATGTATCTCGATTTGCATCTGTTATTCAAAACTTTTCATGTAATCCATCCTCTAATGAAAAAATGATTGTAAGTTCTATCATGATTTGAAATAAAAACATCATGTTGGAAAAATTGTTTTTTATTTTACAATCCGCTGGGTACGTACATACTCAATGAGATAGTCTAGGATCATATTTGCTTGTACATGAGATTTTAGTCCAGTAATGATCACTTTACTATTATGAAAGATTGCCACATGCACAGGTAACCAACAACTAATGAGAGCTGCAGGAAAAAAGTTCGGGTTCATAACACAAACTGTAACTGCTGGTACGAATCTTCAAAAATGATAGACTGTCACTCAATTGAGTAGAGATCACCATATTGTCCACAGTCAGATTCGACATCACACACCTCTCCCTCTTCCATATCCGACGTAGTAGTCTTTGTAGCTCTAAGCGCATTGACTGCGCCGATGAATGAGAAAGGGCGCCGAGAATCTGTACAGTCCCATTTGGGAAGAGTTGAAGATTCCGTGAATTGTTCATCTTCACCACTAACATTTGAGGACGGCCCGGGTAATACTTGCTGTTTGGAAGCTGTTGGTGTAATGTTGT
>CAJQUW010009870.1:0-92500 GCA_907163375.1 Prostheceraeus crozeri
TGGCTCGAAATGCTCAGAAATTTGTCTTCAGTAAAAAATATTTCAATGCATTTCAAATTTGATATCACAGAAGTTTCAAGTTACATACATCTATGTCTTTAAGCTCTCAGCATTAAGTAATGAAGATGAAATAGATGCATCCCATCTGGCATTACGTGAGTATATTACCCAATTCCCATGGTTCGCTCATATGAATTGGAAAGTTCAAAGAGTCACACTATTAAGGGATTGTAGGCATGAATTGTAGCACTAAAACAAAGCGGTGATGATGAATTTTCCTAGTTTACATAATTATTGATTTTAGACAATTTAATGGAAGTACTTCAATCGTCTTTTGTTTCAAATGCTCAGTGCAACAGCGGTGACAATCACCTTCAGTTCAAAATCCTTTTCAATTCAATTCTCATCAATATTCAATGAACTTCCTCCACTTCTCGACAATCTCACATCAGACTGGCTTAGTGAGTGGTCATTTTTGACTTTCTGTTTCTTCAGGAGCGATGAGGGTCATCATATTTTTACTTCTCATTCATACATTGAAGAACGAAGGGTCGATAATCGAATGCAATCGAGTTCCTCAACGTCTAGTCCACCTATCACACAATGACCTCTCCAATTTGAGTTTCTGCATTCGAGAAGCATCACGTCTCGATGCTGCTGTTCTTCGTGCATTCAAAAATTCCTCGTGCTCGTTGTTCTTCTCATGTCAGGATTCAACCTCAGTCAACAAGACTTCATGCCCGATGTACACAAGACTTGGAATTGGTAATGAGGATGTTGTTCTGCTGCTGAGAACACGTGCTGATCAAAGTCAAGATCCCTATGAGCTACTGGTTGACACCACCAAGTCGAACATCACACAAGAAGACGTAGAACATGTCCGACGTAATGCCCACCAGTACAGGAGTCCTCTCGTTGACTTCCCTTCTCCGTTCGATGTCATCAAATTGTCACTGCTGGATAGTGATGAACGTGAAGTAGTCGTCATGACCTTCAACATGTCAAAGGATGCTCGAATGACAGAAAACAATGCTTGGTTTACTGCTTCTCGGTTGGTCACTGCTCATCCGTGGAACATTACCATTTTAAAAAGCAGTGCAATTCACAAATTTTCGATGAAGAGCTATGCTCCACAGAGAAATCGATTTATAATCAGATATCCTCACACCGATGCTTGTCAGCAACAGGGATTTTTATTCATTAATGGAATGAAAGATCATTGTCCATGGTTGCCTTTTGATGTAAATTATGTTTGGATCAATCAAACAAATGGTAGGAAATTCGCAATTCATCCGTCACATGCATCAGAATTCCGTTTGTTTGATATCATGACAGATGTGGAAAGTCGGCTATACAAAAGAATTTCATGAACATTATGAAGAAATAAAAGGAGAACAATTTATTGAAATCGTTGTGTGACATCTTCAGTTTTATAATTCGAATGATGAGCATGCAGGATGAATTGGCGTTCTCCATATCTCGGTCATTGACTGGACATCCTTAGCCCGAGATAGGTTGGTGAACCTCCACTAAACTCTTACCCGATTGATTTTGAACTTTGTATACACGAGGTTGTGTATTGCATGAAGCTTCACTTCCATTCTAGAGGTTTTATTGTTGTTAACGGAAAACGATTTATAATAAGATATCAGTTTTCAATTCATTGTCAACAAAGGGGATTTTTATTTATCAATGGTAGAAGAAATTTCTGTCCATGGACGTCCTTTGATTCAAATGATGTTTGGGTCAACCATGCAAGTAGCGGTTACTTCAATGCTGCACTCGAAAACGCATCAGCATTCCGTCTTTTTGGTAGCTCCAATGATGACGAAGAATTGTACGAAGCATTAGACTTTTATATACAAGAATTGCTTCATAGTCAATGGCAGAGTTGTAACCGGTCCGGAATTTTCGAGAGCGACCCAACCAGACCGTCGACCGGTTACAACTCTGGTCAATAGATCTTATAAGGCTTCAAATACCAATCAGGATGTCTTATAGATCAAGATTTTTGAATTCAATTTATTTTGACAGTAAGAAGCCGCAAAGTTTTGACAGATTCATTCGCAAACATGTTTCAGTAGACAAACTACCATCATCAGTGACAACGATCAGTAAACAGTGACGCAATTTACAGGATTTGGAGAAATGAAAAATCAATACAGTAAAAGTGCCAAATTCTTTTATAACTAAGGATAGCTGTGAAGCTCAGGAAAATTACCATCATTCGATTTTCCGTATGAAAACCCTTCACTCAGACAGTTTTGATGCTGTTCAACTTTTCACTAATATTCCAGTCAGTGACTCTATCGACCATATAAATAACTTAGTTTATTTTGAAAGATTTCCTATTAATGATAATACTTTACGTACTCTTTTGCAACTCGCTTGTACTTGACAACATGAAACTACTTTCAAAAAGAAGTGAGTTACTCTTCTTGTCAGACAGGATCAGAGATAACTACATGTAAATCCAATGGGACGCAGATTGCAGTTTTTTATTAAAATGAATTTTTCTATGTTTTCTCTGATTAAACGAAAAGTACTAAGCCAAGAGTCATAATTTTTGGCATGGAATGTCTTCAGGTCATTTCCTATGATGTGCATGTGCTTTTATCATGCATCTAATCGACAATGTATGTGAGAATGTGGTTGAATGTGGATGAAGTTGCTAAAAATATTTGTGTTTGCCGACATTAAGAGACTCGCCAAATCTAAATGCGTTTAGCTATATAGACAGGGGTGCATGAAAATGAAAGAAAATGACCTGAAGACATTCCATGCCAAAATTATGACTCTGGGCTTAGTGCTTTTCGTTAAATCATAGAAAACATACAAAATTTTATTTTAGCCAAAAACTGCAATCTGCGTCCCATTGGATTTACATGTGTTTTTCTTTGATCCGGTCTGACAAGAAGAAGGACTCACTAGAACTCAGCAGACACACCGATTCGTAGTAGGCATAGGGTGTACATCATTCTGTGAAACTCTCACTTTCGGCCTCCTTCCCTGCAGAAACTCGTTCTGGCTGCCGGACTATTACATTAGGTAGACATTTTAGCCGTCTTTCGATCTCGAGTCGAAGCCTTCACTTTTCTAGACCAGCTTAATGCTGTAAATTCATAACTTCAATTTACTATAGAAGAACCGATAGATAACAAAATTAATTTTCTAGAAATGAATATTTTCATAAAAATGGCAAATTTCAAACCAATTGGATAATAAAAGAAACAAATACTTTATTGTACACTCATAGCTACTCCTGCAGTCCTGATTCTTATAAGAACAACGCGGTTAAAGCCTTGTACAGTAGATCTCAAAAACGGAGCAGACTCCCTGCCAATCGCGATTATAACAAAAATAAAGTTAGGAACATTTTCATCCAAAACGGATATCATCCAGATAGAATAAATAAAGTCATTGAACAACGTAATCGTCCTAAGCCAAAAATAGAATCTAGCGAAAAAACTGAAATATTTTGAAACTCCTTCTCTCATATGTTTCAACTCTTCTCTCACAAATATAACGCAATATTCGCCACACAAATGGTGCTTTAGAAAATAGCATTTGAAGAATTGCCTTGAGCACTTACAAAGCACGAAATATGATAAGCAATAAAGATCCTATTCCATTTGGTGAGTTATCCTCCGTAGCACAGAACTAGATTCATCTGCGCGCGCTTCGGTTTCCTAGAAAGGAAGAATCATATCTAACCTTAATATCGAAATGGCACATCACATTATTAGACAACTTTCTCCTTTCTCAAATGCATAATTCGCATATTGCTTACTATAGGAGATGGCAAACATTAAGCTGTCAGCCGGCTTTGGACACAAGCCAGTGAGTAAGTAGCGTGCGTGCTGTGATATCACTTCGCACACACCAAAACACTCATCGTTGTCTGGCTACATGCACTATGCAGTAAAGAATGCTGATGAGAGGATGTGAAACCATCAGGTGAAGTAATTTTCGTGCGCCTGCTACTTTTTTTAATAATGATCTGAAGGCCCAACATTATGGAGAAAACTTGTGCGTAATGATCTGAATTCTTCGAATCTGAAGGAATTTTGGCAATCGAAGCACTTTGCTGGAACTCACATCAATCCGCAAGTGACGCACGACTTTTTTTCCTATCTTTGTAGGGTTCTATCTTTGCCCACTTAACAAGTTTTAATCTACTAGCATAAACGAACATGTGAAAGGTTAACCTCCATCTGAAATATCGCTTCATGCTCATATCCCAGATAAATATAATATATTTTAAAATTCTCATTCGCACTGCATACACAAAAATTGCTGAATCATTGTACATAAAGTCATTTCTTCATTCACATTGTCTCATGAATAACCGCAATCAATCACAACCACTTTTCCTGTATTGATTTTTCATGTCAACAAGTCTTGTATATATTTCATCATTGTTGATTGATCGTTGTCATTGATGATGGTAGCTTGCCTTCTAAAACATGTTTGCGAATAAATCTCTCAACTTACTTTCTTAAAGAAACCGGACGTCAGATAATTGAGAATTTAACGAGGTCGAATAGATTTCTCAATGTACGCATCTCTTGGTAACACCAAGAAAATGACCTGCCAAGACGAAATCGAACCCGGTCCTCAAGATGCTTTTGGGGCACGACTTCCGGCAAGACTAGCGAAGAATGAGCTCCACTATTGTGCATGGGGCAGGAGATTGTGCGTCATCACATTTAACGCACACAGTCAGCAAACTTTGATCGTGAAGAGTCGGTGTGAATAGCATTTCCATTTGATGAATTTCTTACCAAGAAAAATTCAGTCAAAGATGTTCTTTTTCACTGGACAGCCCTGCCCAGGCTGACTGCTGGTGTGTGACTCTCTTCGAGCGATCACAATCTAGAACATAGTGTGTAGTAAGCAGGGATGCGGACTCCGGCCTATAACTAGACCCGAAATATAACACAAACAAATTATTTATCCTCGTGCGTAGCTGTCACTGTCTTGATGTCAACTTTCTCCGTCAAACAAAAGTACAGAGACACTGCTGCATGCAAAGCTCGTAATAGTTGACGGAATGAACCGTAATAGCGAAAAAAGGATTGTCTTTTCATTCGGTGATTTAGTACAGAAGACAAGCCTTCCTAGCCTCAATCACACCCACACGCCGAAGGTCACATTACAGACAAAAATGAAATACTACAGATTGTTTCATAAAAAACGGATCACCCTTAAACATCGCCTTAACTTCAACTTTGTCTAACTCCGCCAAACTTGAACGAACTTCTCTGAAATTTGGAAGATATGTCAGTTGTGCTTACTAATATCATTGTTGGAAATTTCAAGCATGAATATTGAGTTGTTTTCCTGTGATAGATAAAAAAGTAGTAGATAATTTGATCTTCATTTAGCAATGTTACACAAAATCATACCTCACTCTTATAAAATTACATTTGTTTCCTTTGTTATGTAATATGTTGTTCTACAAGCCAAAAGCTATCAAGCAAAACAAAAATAAAGGAAATCGGTCAATCAGAGCCAGTATAGCACCATTATTTATCAACAATAATGTAACTGCTACATGTGATTAACTGGACTTCATGTTCCATAGCTTCCTGACTTCGTTGCGGTGGTGTTGGCAGCACTCCTGATTGCTTTCAGCTAGAAATCTATCTCTTACCGGTGGAAAACAATACAAAACACAAATGAACAATAACGAGATCCCATTCACAAAAGGCAAAGTGTCAGCCTGGCTAGAACTAGGGTTTTCTTTGCGAGCTACAAGCAAGCGACTAAATGTCCCTTACACAAATGTGCATCGATGGCATAATGATGATTTTCGACTCTGTCGTAAAGAGGGCTCTGGCCGTCCACGCAAAACATCCAAACGTATAGACCGCCTAATTTTGAGATTTGTTAAAGTTGATCCAAGTCTCTCGTTAACTGAGATGGCTGCACTAGACTCGTCTATTTCTAAGTCCACTATTCGTAGAAGACTTGATTTGGGCTGGCATTGGACCAATGGCTTCTCTAAACTTCACATACAGCAAGGAACCATGAATTCTGAACGCTATGTGAATGTTTTACGAATGAACATTGGCCAAATGACAGATCAACTTGGTGATCCATCGACTTAAATATTTATGGATGATAATGCTACGTGTCACAGGAGTAGTAGAGTCAACTTATGCAAGTCTCAATTGGGGCTTAGGACACTTATCTTGGCCAGCTCGTTCTCCTGATCTGAATCCCATAGAAAATGTATGGAGTATTCTAAAACGTAACGTTCGTCGTTCACTGCTACCTACAGATGGCGTATCACAACTTATGTCACTGTTAAAAAGAGAGTGGAGAAAGTTAGATCAGTCAAAAATCAACGATATCATCGAATCAATGCCTAGACGAATTGGTAATGTCATTGACAATAAGGGTAGGGCCACAAAATATTAGCTTCTTAAGAACCGTTACTGTATCATAGTTTATCAGATTATATAAGGACATTTAAATATATTAGGGACATGAAATAACATGAAAAATGCTTTCTGTATCATACTTATGTTTTATTTAGTCAAATTTTAGGATGATCCACTTTTTATGAAACGGACTGTAGTTGCCTTGAGAACATTACCTCTTACCCTAGCGTCAATCGTGTGTGATGGCTCCTCCAAAGCGCATATTAAAATCGAAAGTGTACTCATATTTTTTAAAGAAGGGGGGATTTTCCTGCCTGGTACAGACTGGAGAAAAACCGTGTGAAGCACACATCAACAAGATGGGAGGAGCAGAGTCGCATGCATCCAACTTAAAGCGACATTTGATAAACTTTCATCGAAAATGATTGATAATTGATACAGCAATGATCACTAAAGACAGGTTCAGGTAAACCTACAGCATTTTTAACAGCATCAGATCAAGTGATTTCTAACTCTTAGTGCAGCGTGTATGTACGTGGGTAGAAGAATAGAATGTCCTTGTTGCGGATTCGATGTAAGAGAAAACGAGTGCTCTGTTCGGCGTCAGTATATTGTGTGAGAGAGAACATTGAACAAACAAAGCTGTTGAACACTGATCCAGATCTCGGACATCAATATCAAATTGATAATAGGAGCATTCAACAATAAAAGTTGGACAAAAGCAGATTGATAATGCGTACGAACATTTAACAATAGAAGTTCGCGACACTCCCCTATTTTTTATGGGAGCAGGCATAAAAAATACAAAAATAACGGATAACTCGCAGAGAGAATAGATAATGAATTATCACTCCAATCATAGACGCATGAAGATCACTTTTCATGCATTGTATGAATAAAAGAGGCATTCAGTCTTTCTTCAGAGCACGATCTACGCAAAAAATAGAAATACGATTTGAGACATGTAGAAATATGATACGGTACCCGTTCAAAAAGCAACTGTGTCGGGCATAATAACAGAACATAAGTACAAAACGAATGTACAAATCGTAAGAAATAGGTTAGATTTGAGAGGTGGATTGAACCATGCATTTTGAATTAATTGGAACATTTTTCTATGGGTACCAATAGGCGAATGGGCCTACGCAAACGCACGCACCTATTACCACTCCTCACAATCACTACAGCAGATCGAATACAATTATCGCGCCCTCTACAAACTTCAAGAATAGTACCAATTTTCCAATTTAATCTGGGTATTTTTTCATCCATCAGCATTACAACATCATTCACTTCGGGCTCATCAGACGATCCTCGATGACTACGCCAACCCTTTTCCCGTAATGATGTAACGTATATTTTCAGCCATATATCCCAGAAACAATTTAATAAGTTTCTCTGATAGCGAATCTTATCGTGAATATTCAATTGAACTGGTTCGGTATACGGAGAATCCGGAAGATGTGTATGACGTTGGAGAATAATGAAATGACAGGGAGAGAGTATCATGCCTTCATTTTCCTCCCCAACATACAGTAGCGGCCTGGAATTGAGCACACCCTCAATCTCAATGACAATCGTTTCCAATTCTTCGTATGTTAAAAGTGATTTGCGGACGGTTTTCTTAAGAGCAACTTTCACTTCTTTGACTATTCTCTCATAAAACCCGCCCACCCAGGCTGCTTTAGATATTGAGAGCCGCTTTAAAATTTTTAGCGTTATCGGATACAATATGCAGAATTCCCCGTCGTCCAACAAATCTTTTGAGTGCCCTGCAAAAGGCTAAGGCAGTTAAATCCGGAACCAGTTCCAGATGCATGGCTCTTGTGGATGCGCACACGAAAAGACAAATGTAACATTTTCTGACCGTACTCTCCCCATTACTGTGCGAATACAAGGGCCCGCAGTAATCAATTCCGACGGAAGAAAAAGCACGAATCTGACTTAATCGAAATTTCGGAATATCAGGAACAGCCTTTTGGACATAATGAAACCCTGTAACTCGTTGACACCAATGGCACCGGCGAACGAACTTCTTGACGTGTTGTCTTCCTTCGATAATCCAATATCTTTCTCTCAATTTAGCTAAGGTCGCCGAGACACCACCATGATAAATATCTCGATGAGCATCCATAACGAATAATTCGATAAACTTCGAATCCTTAGGCATAAGCATAGGACTATTTGTTTCCTCAGGAAGTACCGATGGAGAACGACCTTTCGAGCGAATGATTCCCACGCTATCAACAAAAAGACAAAGAATCTTGCACAGCTTAGTACTTGGTCCATTGCTTTGGAGATGAAGAAGTTCCGATTTATACTCCTCGTTTTGCATTTCTTTGATCCACATGGACTCTGCCTTGTCTAAATCTGTAGAAGTAATCGTAGCATCTGATATTTCTTTCCTCAAGATTATAATAAACTTAATAACAATTGCCGTAACTCTCAGTAGCTTTTGGAAGGAGGAGTAGCGATCGATTTCAATGATATTCGAAATAGACGATGACCATTGCGCTGAAAGGCAGACATCACTTCTTGTATTCTCATCGGATGTTTTAGAAATTTGCTCGTTTTCGGGCCAATTATTCAATTCATATTGCAGAAATGTAGGTCCATTCCACCAAACAGAATTTCCTATCAAAGACAAGGGAGCTACGCCTCTCGAAGGTAAATCGGCGGGATTATGTTCGGATGGAACATATCTCCATTGACAATCATGTGTATGTCGACGAATTTCTGAAACCCTGTTCTGAATAAATACGGGCCACACTTTAGCTTGGTTGGTGATCCACGATAAAGCAGTTTTGCTGTCACTCCAACAGAAAAAACAAACATCTGAGAATAAAGGTCGTAAATAGTCGATAAGTCTTGACAGTAAAAGACATCCCATCAATTCCAAGCGAGGAATAGTTAATGCATTCAATGGGGAAACTTTACTTTTAGCTATCAATATATTGCATGAAATATCCCCGCTGTCGTATTCAATGCGCAAGTATACGACCGACGCATACGCTGCCTTAGAAGCGTCTGCAAAGGCATGTATTTGCACATTTATTGCATTTTCACAATAATCGAAGTATGGCCGTCGGAAAGACAATGAAAATTTTGACATGTCGGAGAACCATGATTTCCATTTGGAAGCTGTTTCATCATCAACAGTCGAATCCCAGTCACATTTCGATTTACAGAGGCTTTGAAATATTGTTTTTGGTATAATCAGGGTAGGAGCGAGGTAGCCAATGGGATCATAAAATTGAGCTGCTTCAGACAAAATTGATCTTTTGGTGATTGGACCTTCAGTCGCGACAATATGTCGATAATCAATTTGAAAAACATCATCCTCAAAATTCCATGGTATTCCGAGAATTGATACAGTGTTATCCGGTTTTGCCGTAGACATATCTTGATTAAGAATCGACTCAGAAAACGTAGATGTGTCTTCTTGAATCTTCTCCGACTCGAATCTAGAATCGACGCCACTACCGACGTTTCCTTGAGAAAAGATTTTGTCGAGGTCACTTGAATTTGTATGCCATTGTCTGAGATTAAATCCAGCATCAGAAAAAATACGACGTGAAATTGAATATAACTACTCGGCCTCGTTTAATGATGAACATCCAGTTATCAGATTGTCGACATACATGCTGTCTTTCAATTTCTCCATTAAGTCCGGATACAGAGAGCTGAATTTATGCAAATGTTCATGAATGACACGTTCCAGAATTGCCGGACTGCATGTTAATCCGAATACCAAAGACCGATGTCGATACGTTATCAAATTGTTATCCGAATCAAGCCACAAAAAACGAAGTGAATCTCTATCATCTGGGTTAATTTGGATTTGTAAAAAAGCCTATTCTATATCAGCAGTTATCCCGATGGCGTGTAGATGAAATCCGATAATCAGACTGGGTATACTAGGTAGACTACATGGTCCTTGTAGCAAACAGTCGTTGAGGGATATCGATCTTTTATTCTTCCTACACGAGGCATCAAAAACAATGCGGATTTTCGTCGATTCAGAAGTCATTCGTATAACTGGTCGATGAGGTAAGTAGTGAATGGGAGTGCTGTTGGATGCACTCTGATCGACTTTTTCAATCATTTCGTTCCTCAACTGATCATCGAAAATTTTCTGGTATTCGTGGTAAACGTTTTGGTTTGATTTCACTTCTTGGATTGTTTTATTCAATCGCTTCAATGCAATCGAGAAATTCGATGTCAACGGGAGATTTGACTTTTCTTGTTTCCAGGGCAGAGCAATAGTATAGCGATTATTGGAGTATTGAATATCTGGGAGAAATGTAGATTCTTCAACTTCTTTGGGAAGTATGCCAATGTGTTCAAGGTTCCAGAACTTTTGGAGTTGCTGAATACAATCATCTTCTTTACATAGCATCGCTGTCGTTGACCAGGTCTGCTCCACAAAAAATTTCGAATTCGGATTAATGAATATAGGACCTTGGATGATCCAACCCAACTTGCTATTTACTGCAACCAGGTGATCCTCAGTCCCTCGAATAATTTGATCCCCGAAAACAAAGTTATAATATTGGTCAGCCCCAATCAATATCCCAATATCAAGTTGTGTATCTCGAGCGTCATAAGGATCAGCTAAATCGAGACCGCGTAAATGTGGGAAATCTTATACACTTATAGAATGTTGAGGATTGCAAATAATGTCCACTGTGCATGCTTTTAACTTCATTGAAATCGGAGAATTAACTTTACTAAACTCGATATTTACGGGAGAAATAGTATGTGATACTTGAGAATTAGTACCGAAAGTATTTAAGGGTAATTGCTCTTCTTGACCAAGAGTAATCGACAAGTATTCACATAAGTCACGTCTTACGTAGCTTCGTGAGCTTGCGGTATCGAATATCGCTTTAACCATAAGTTCTTTATCATGGCTCGGAGACTTCAGTATAACTTTTGCTGTTGGAAGCATAACGTGCGCTCCCTTATCCGCTGTTGTCAATACAGATGCTTCATTTAAAGGTACGTGAACAATCTGCTTTGCGATACTATCTGGATTATTTTTATCTGAATCCTCTGTAGGTTTTTTCTTTATCACCTTTGGACAGATAGCGATGTGATGAAGCGACTTAGTACATTTTTTACAGTTACCCTTGGATTTGCATGACAGGGCCATGTGATTACGCTTGAGACAAATAAAGCATCTCTTTTCGTTCTTTAGAAAGCTAATTCTGTCCTCCAAGAAGGGTATTATCTCGCACCAAGAAGACTTGTGCTCCCCACCACAGAAGGTACAGCGAAGCTTCATAACGTTACGACCTCGATTTACAGTATTCAATGAGTCATCTGTCGTAGTCAAAGCAATAACCGAACCGGAGTTAGTATTCTGTCCGTCACCAATTTTGTCTTTGAAACTAATGCGCTTTGTAGTTGTATAGTTATCATCAATCGTTTCACGAAGTTTAATAACGTTTTCAAAAATATCTAGAAATGCTTCAATAGAATCCATAACGTAAGATTTTTCGCATACACATAACTTCATATCCCTCGGCAACTTAGAAATAATCTTTGGTAAAATAACCATTTCATATGAGTTAGTGTGAACACCTAAACTTTCCAAACAACGGACATGCAACTTTATACTGTCACAAAACTCACGCAAATGAGAAACACACTCAGACTTACATATCAGATCTTGAATAGTACGTAAATGGACATTAATGACGTTACGAGGAGATCCGAATCTTTCTCGTAGAATGTCAATTGCTATCCCAAAGTTCTTTGATGCAAGGTTCAAACCCCCTATGGCAGCCTTAGCTGTACCTGTCAGGCATGATTGCAAGTACACAAACTTTTGTATATCGGATAAAGATGGATTTTTTATAATAGACGTCTCAAAATATCATAAAATGATTGCCACTCCATCTTACTTCCCGAAAAAATAGGCAAGGTAAGTTTTGGAAGTTTGACAGAGGCTGATTCAGAAATCGTTTTTCCATGTTTGACATCAGAACTATCAAAAGATTGGAAAAGCGCTAAAGCGGATTGAATTTTTAATTTATAGTCTAGACATTTATCCATTTCTGAATCGACCTCGTCATCGTTACACAAATCAAAAATTGAACTGTCAAGTTTTTCTAACTTCAATAAGTCATTTGATAAGCTTGCCTGAATTGCCTTAATTTCATGTGGAGAAAGATCGTCACTTACACGTCCAATCCATTTTGTAATTGCCGATCGAACAAATCCTCGTTGTCTCACCAAGTTATCCTTCTCCGTCATCCTCGAAATCCAGAACGTTCACGCCGTTTTCCAATAGGTTATATTCGAGGAGTCCAAACTTCTGTAACGGAGAGCTGCTAACACGCGTTGGGCGCCATGTTGCGGATTCGATGTAAGAGAAAACGAGTGCTCTGTTCGGCGTCAGTATATTGTGTGAGAGAGAACATTGAACAAACAAAGCTGTTGAACACTGATCCAGATCTCGGACATCAATATCAAATTGATAATAGGAGCATTCAACAATAAAAGTTGGACAAAAGCAGATTGATAATACGTACGAACATTTAACAACAATAGAAGTTCGCGACAGTCCTTAACCACGGATGTTGGGGGGTGTTCCGTAATTACGCTTGAATTACGCGTGGCCTGTCACCTAGTGAGGTTACAAGTTTTTACAAAAACTAGACTTTATATACTTGTCACCCGGAGTCGGAGTCGGACTCCGCATCCCTGATAGTAAGGACCTCAATGGAGGTCAGTAAAAGACAACAAATCTAACGGCGTGTAGCGGGTGCTATTGGTACCACCAGTTTCGCTTCTCAATCACTATCGGTCTGCAATGTGCATAGTTTCAAAAATAGTAAGTACATGTATTTTACTAAACAATCTACTTTACAGTATTTACATTTTCAGTTCTCAGTCGAATTTTTTTGCGTTATTCTAATCTAAAATTACACTGCAATATGTTACTCCATGCAAACGTGCAGGGACGCATTAATGCATGTAGTTTAGCATGTTTCTACAGAAACGCAATAAACTAAATTATATATCATTTATTTCTCCCTTGTATGAGTTTTCTTCAACAATTATCTATATAAATTCTTGTTCTATGGATTCCTGGCTTCCAACAAGTATTGATTTCAATCATGAAAGTGGTTGCACTTGAGTCTGTAGACGGGACTTGTATTTCAAGCAGCACAATCATAAAAATGATGAACAGAAACAAAGGATGTCGTGAGTATAAAAGCGTATTCCTCCTGTTTAATTTTCCTGTTCATGTCTCAGCAGAACTCTCTATTTCACTAAAGTCAGCCTAGAACGTTAACCTATCAAGAACATTAATTAGGTGAATACTCTTTAATTTTTTAGAATGATGAGGGTCATCATCTGCTTACTTGTCACTTTTTTATTCAACATCGAAATATCAGTGGAGACATGTTCACATCTTGCTCAACGTTTACTTCATATATCTGAGAATTACCTATATAATATGAGTTTTTGCATTCGAGAAGCCTCACGTTTCGATTCCCTTGCTCTTCATGTGTTTGAATATGGCTCGTGTGCTTTATACTATTCATGTGAGAGTCCTGCCAGCAAGACCTCATGCCCGATGTACAGAAGAGTCGGTGATGAGGGTTTGCTGTTATTGAGAACCCGTGCGGATCGGAATCAGCATCCTTATGAGCTAATGGTTGACACCACCAAGTCGAATATCACACAAGAAGACGTAGAAGATGTTGAACAGAACAACTACCAGTACAGGAGTCCACTCGTCGATATATTCCCTTCTCCGTTCGATCTCATCAAATTGGCACTGCTGGGTGGAGATGGACGTGAAGTAGTCGTCCTGACCTTCAACATGTCAAAGAATGCTCGAATGACAGAAAACAATACTTGGTTTACTGCTTCTCGATTGGTTACTGCTCATCCGTAGGACATTACTATTTTGAAAAGCTCAAAAATCAGCTTCTTTTCGATGAAGGGCCATGAACTAAAGCGGAATCGCTTCATGATCAGATACTTTTTTGAAGGTGCTTGTCTGCACAATGGATTTTTATTTATTTCTGGAAATAGAGAAGGTTGCTCATGGTTGCCCTATCGTACGAATTATGCTTGGATAAATCGCACAAATGGTGGATACTTTAAGAATGCATCGAAACATGCATCAGAATTCCGTTTGTTTGGCATCCCAAGAGATGGTCAAAGTCGATTGTATCGTCGAGTGGCATCCTAATCTGAAGGAAAGTGTTTTGTGAAGTGGAGTAGGAGAGACAAGGTCATATTCATTGTATATTTGGGTCACTCACCCGAAGATTTCAACATTCATCACTTGTCGCAACTGGTTTGAAAAGCGGCAGATTTGCTGTGCCCTTCAATATCAGCTAGCACAATATTTCGGCCAATTTCAAACACGTTTGACCACATTCTCACATGTATCACCGATCAGAGTCATGATACTAACACATGCACTGACAAGGAATGACATGACGATATTCCATGCCTAGCAGACCTACTTTTCACTTCATCAGAGAAAATCTCATCTTCACAGAAAACTGAATTTGATTCCCATTGGATTTCTAAACGTTTTCCTCGCATCCCATCAACGAGATAGTAATAAAAATTGAAAAACGAATGAATTGAAATGAACGAAATTCGAAATACTGCAAGTGAGATTATGATACGATGAGAGTACTCGGTCGCAATCGTGAACGGCTTGAAAAGCTTCTTCTATGAAGGATTGCTAAATGTTTCTTGTGGATTAATTTGCAGTTAATCACTCATGTTGCGAGCATAGATGCATAGAAAATTGCATTAGTACTGTGTGCCAAGTTTGCATGAAGTATTAATACTTGTTTCTACCCTGTTTGGGAGGAGATCATGAAAAATATTTTGGAGATTGCATCCAAATTTTAAAATAGTAAAACTGACTACTTTGGGCCGAGCTTGCTGTTGTTATTGGTGGATGAATTATGTTGACTGCAAGATGGCAAAAATTTCATAGAAAATCTTAATCGGTGCTGTCGACATTGCCGTGTTTCCTCTAATAACCAGAGCGATGTTTATCTGCAATTGCCTACTTTTGAATGCTTGCGTTATCTATTAATGGGTGGTGTTTATAAAAAAATGCGCGTTTTCCCATGCAGTCATGAGAATTTTCCAAATCGAATAACAACAATTAAAAGTACATGACCTCCACTGGAAGCATCAATAAGAGCTGGAAACTCATCTACCATTAATCGATCCCTGAAATAGTGGTCCAAGTATTATATTCAAAATCATATTATTGTGGATAAAGACAAATGAAAAAATGGTTAATTCCATGAAGTATTATTGGAGCATTAACCCATTAAACGCGGTGGCCAGCTAATTTGCCTCCATTTATGCTTTATTTTAGCCGTGAAAACTCGTTTTCGGATCATTTCTTTTTGACAAAGCATAACTTAGAACGATGTTCAAGATTTGTAATTTGAAATGATGTTTTCAATTTCGTCCATTTGGCGGGAAATTCAAATTGTTTTTCAAAATGGCGCGAGGAATTCTTCGTTTTGGTAAGTTCAGCAAAATATTCAATTTTGAACTTTCACAATTTCTACGTGTCCATGTATATTTAATTTCGCCTATTTTCTAACACTGTGCACCAGTCTGATATTCAAATTCGATTTAGTTCAATGCATTATTAGTTCTTGCATTATGCAAATCTTGCGCAAAGTAGTTTAGGAAGTTAACGACATGTGAGATCAGGATTGACATCAGTTGGCCTACCCATGGTTTGAAAACGATGGACACACTCTGACCACACTTGCACCACTACTTGCTAAGCTACGTAGTTGCTATCATTATAGCTTTTTACTCCTAGTGTAAACCAGAATGTTGATATTTTGAAGAAGCGACATTTTATTATTTTCCTCTCTTGTGATGCAGGGTAAGCATGATTTTGAAAATAATACGGTGCATACGACAGCTATTTTCAATAATTCTCTTTTATTTCAGAATAGCAACATATGGCGCCCACTGAAGTTAACGATCATGGTATAAATGAGGAAGGCGATTATGAACTCTATAAAAGATAAAAATAATTGCATTGGAGAAGCCGGACGTCAGAATTGATCGGTGGCAATGCGCAACGATGATAGGCCTATAAACCATTGGTTGCTGCGTCTTTGGCTCAATATCTTTCACGAACGAAATGCTACAAATGCGGTGTAGGATTGTGCGACAAGTGCTTCAAAGCATGCCGCATTTGATGACTTATGTAATGACGACATGAACTGGTGAGCATACACATACAAGCAAGATACACTGGTTGACAGACACGCCAAATTCATGCGTGTTTCACACCTGTGATCACGTATTATAATTCCATTCTCATGCGCTCATAACGCGTGCTAACGCATTTTAACTCCATTTTCACGCATTCAATTTATGTATTTATCGCATTAACATTGCATGATAATACATTAACTTAGTATGCTAACGCATTAACTGTTTATTTATACGCAAGCTTGCACTTAAGACGTAAGTTAAGTGAAAATCTTCAAATTAGCTTCGACTGACAGCCAAATTATAGACCAGACATGTCTGAAAATTGTAGACCAGAAATGAAGCACAAGAGATTATTTTTGTGGGCACAATAATGCATGTTACCAAAGATATTCAATACATAAGTGTATACTAAATCTCTTTGCATATTACAAAAAGATAGAAGGGTTCATTAAATGAACTATCTAGATTACATAATTGAGAAGGATATTTACTACCCAAAATCGGATTAAAACTGTTATTATGTGATTTAATCCATTAAGGTACATACATGATTGACAACTTTATTTAATTTCGAAAATTGCTTCATTGCTCTGAAATATTCAGGGAAAATAGCACTTCATGTCTATGTTTTGGCCAACATGTCAGACGAAACGATTATGAAAATTTTCACTTACCACACCACGAGACTGGTCAGTAGAAATGTATGTTCATCCTTCAAACATGTACTAGGTAAATGAAAACGAAAAATTTCCAATCATGTAATATTTCAGTGTTCTTCATATAAAATCACAGTTCTTCTTCATCAGTCCTTCTTTGTTCGGCACCTCACCTCCCGCCCCAGATTATTCAGACTCTCTTTCGCTGCCCTCCATACACCATCGAACTTCGCTTCTTCGATGAGGAAGCACTGAGATAGTCGCTCTGAAAAAATATAGATATTATACAAACATTTACGATATCGAGATAGACCTATACATGCATCAGAAAACCCAGCACAGTCGAAAATGGTGACACTAGTAAGAGGAAAGCTCTAACCAATTAGATAAGCATGAAAATATTGCTAACATTTTATCTTAGCATATATGTAATATGGTTGATTGTTTAGAAATAAATAAATTATAAGATTTATTGATCTTATTTGTATTAGTTCAATCAGACACAACACAATTAAGGATGGGGATTTCGTTTTCTGAGGGCAAGGGGGCCGGAGCGAAATAAAAATTCTGATGAGCTAGGTTCTTTATTGAAAAAATTCGGTCTTTAATTATGGATATTTCATAAAGAAAATCTTTTGAAACGAAGAACACACATTTAATGGAGCCTACTTTCCTGATGGAATGATGATCGTAAATCCCTTCAACTAACTCAGCTTCGATAAACTGATATGATGGGGTTAAGGAACTGTTCTAATTTCAAAGGAAAACAGGAGAACCAGCATTAAAATTATGGGCCAAATCAATAATACATGTATTAAAAATAATTGTTATTGTACAAGATATTCATAACTTTTGACTCCGGGAATTTCTCCAAGTAATTGGGCTTTTGAAAATGACGTGAGACTTACTTTTCAAGTCAGCAATGACAGACGAATCAGCTGCTATCTGATCTGTTCGGTTCTCCTGTTCGATATCAAAAACATGACTTGAAATTAACTCCAACCCATACTTTAGTTCCGCATATTTTCTGATAAATTAGTTGGGATTTTTTGTTGTGACCTTCGATAATCGAAACCCTCCGTTGATACCAGATATCTCCTGAAATTAGAATGAAGCACAGTTAATTACAAATCTTATGTACTCGTATTTTAAGCATTGCTGGCTTGATAAGTGATTTTATACATGTACACGTACGTTCATAACGTTTTATACTAATTAACCCTTTTCATGATACGTGATTTTACTTCTTCATCAAGATATGTGACTACAAAATGTAACAATTAATTTATATTCATATTTCTCCTTCTTTAATCATTCAAATGTGTTACTAGCAATGTAATAACTTAAAATATATTATTAAATAACAAATTTATCAAGAAGAACACATTCTCAATGAGCACAAACATAACTATATTTGTACTGTGTGTACAATTTAATGACCGCGAGAAGTCAACTACTTTCGTTGCAGTTGGTGATCTGACTGCTTGGTGGTGTTCAGGACAACAATGATCACCCCAGTTATCGCATTTTGAACGAGCCCTTTTGTTGCATGACTTGCATCGTCTAGGATTGTTAGAACCAAGGGCTGCTGGCAACTGAGAATTGACTGAGTAGGCCTACACCAATAGTCCGTGCACAAACCTTTGCATCCATATTTGTTCTCTGAGAAGAAGCTCTCTCTGTGATGAGCGTTTTACCCAGCAAAATAGTCTAGTTCCGGAGGAACGTGGATCTTGAATTCCCGCAAGAAAAGTCAAATTGTCAAAATCATGTTTACTAATATAACCAGCCATCTTACCTGTATCCATTTTTCTTCAAGAGAAGATAAGAGAGAGAGAGAGACAGATCAAATTTATTTCCGAAACGACAATGAGCGTTTGTGATTACAATGTAAAAGGTCATTCATACAAAATAATCAAATGTGTCCAGAATTATACAATTTGCTGCCAGAGATGATGAAGGATTTTTTACGTAGTGTCGTTCGAGTTTTTGGAATGTACAGGGATTCCTTTAGTCGTGAGGTTCTCAAACCGCTTTGCAGTCTGGTTGGGGGAAGATGGTGGAGAGGATGGTATGGGGACAGGATTTTCAGGAAATGTTTCTTGTACAGACTGTTGAGATGATCAATAATAGGCGGCGATGAAATAAACCGAATAGCTTCAGCGTAGCTCTTTTCAGGAAAGATAGTCCTTAGTGATGTGCGCTCAACACGTTCGATGACAAATTTTAGGTCATTGGTAATAAATGGGAACCATGCTGGTGCAGCATATTCGAAAAGGCTGCGGATGTGGCTTCGATATAGACGGAGAAGTCCAGTCTGGTTTCCACCGAAACGTCGTAGGGTCGAGAAGAAATTTGACCTGACCTTCAAAAATGCTGTGCATTGAATCAACAGGATTGCCAGATGGAAAGTCCACTATTCTGGTCAAGCATGATGCCCCTTTCACACCGAAAGTAGAAATGTCACTTTCGGCTAGAGAAACGTGCCGCAAATGATCTTCATCCGTTCGTTTTGGAATGTTAGCATCAATCACAGGAAAAATCCAGACATTTCCACTTCTTGCTCGTCTCCCGGGATGCAAACACTTTGGACACGAAAACTTGCCGTTGAACTGCTTGATGTTGAATATCGTGGCTAAGGCTGGCAGGTCACAAACAAAAAACTTCACATAAATAGCAACTGTTACACCACGAAATTGCAATCTAGCAGGAATACTTTGTAATAACAGAGGAATATCTTGTTTCAACTTCGGCTTTCCTAAACTACTAACCAATCCAAGCAATATCACATTTTCATTTGATTGCCTCAGACTGTAGGGCAGATTAAGTACAGTCATTTGAAATGGCCATATGTCAAGATCAGTGGAGGACGTAAATGCAGATCCATCAGCGGAGGCCAAGAAAAACAAGTCGACATGCCTTTCATCGCAATCCCACTCAACATTTTCCATACACTTGGAATTCAGAATATCTGTATTCTCATCAGATTTCAATTTTTCGGAGTAGGCAATCATCGTTTGATGATACCTCGACATGATCAAATTTACTTGGATTGCAAAATCCAATTTCACAATCGTATCATCACATTTTTTCTCTACAATCAACTCATCGCAGTCCTCAGGAAAAAGAAATCTTGTCTGAGACTTCATCAGTTTGACACTTGCTGGAAATGCCTTATCCGGACAAATGCAAGTCAATAATTTTAGAAGACGATTCATTCCCAAGTCTGAAACCTTCGATGTCAATTGCCAATAAAACAGCAGCGCAGATATAGTAATGGAGTCAGTAGTATCTTCAAGACGTGGCAAAAAATGATCAATATCTACATCGTCAATCTCGCAATCATGTAGCCTACTACGATTGCCGAATACAGTGCTGTCATCGATATCATTTAAGGGCACACTGTCTGATTCACACGATTCTTGTCCTATCAAATTTGATAGCGAAATATCGTTATCAGACAATGATTCTGGTATGACGTCAGAATCACAAGAGACGTTGCCAAGAAATGAGCGCATATGTAGTTCCGCGCGATCCTGCTTCATCGAGGTTGCTTCCCATTCCAATTCCAATTCCAATTCCATGTCTTCTACGAACAACTCACTTAGATCGGATGAGATTGATTTAGAATCCATGATGGTTATCCTAAGGAAATAAAGCGAAACTAAATTTCAATTTAACGCACACTTATCATACATACTTTAGTAGGCTAATTTGGTTTTAGGCCTATTTGTTTTATTCTTTTGAATTCTACAACAGAAGATATCCGTGGTGAAAATTTCGTTATCTGTACAAAAGTCTGGTCTAAAATCAACTTTGTTTTATATGGATAACAGTATTTCCTTTTCGAGATATTTCCTTCTGTTCCAGTTAAGAGACAATATTGAAAAACATGCCTGTGCGAGATAGCATCAGTTTACCTCCTGCAATGAAATATATATATATATATATATATATATATATATATATATATATATATATATATATATATATATATATATATATATATATATATATATATGGATCTAGTCGTTTTCGTCGACACGTTCATTTCGTCGACAACCATTTTTGAGGAAAACGTTCATATCGTCGACAGGTTCATATCGTCGACAGATTCATTTCGTCGACAATTGCAGCAGTGTACGATAATTTCAGAAATCTCTCAATTATTTTTTATATTGGACTTCTATGCGGAGCTCTATCACTCTTGATAGCTATATAGTCCATAGAAGTAGATTATAGTAGACTTTCTATGGTTTTGTTATTTTCTAAGATATAGAAATATCATTTTATGGAAGACTATGCATCTTCATTTTTCACATCTATGGTTTCTACTCAATCGCTTTGATATCATAACGTTGCATCGTAGTTCATTTGCATTATAGCTTAATCACAGTCCATTTCCATGGACAGGCGCAGTTTGATTTAATGAACTATGAAATGAACTTGTCGACGAAATGAACTTGTCGACGAAATGAACGTTCATAGTGTCGACGATATGAACCTGTCGACGAAAAGTACGACTCCCATATATATACCTATTACCTAGATATGCCTATCTATTTTGTATTTTTGGAAAGTTTACGTCCACATATTTCCCTCTTCACACTCAAATCTTTAGGGACATGAAATAATATATTTTACATCTTAAATACAAAGCTTTTTTCATGGGTTAATTGAATTTTTATTAGATAAATGCAATTATACTAACACCAATAACAAGTGAAATTTTAATGAATAAGATTAAATTTCATTATCCTCTCAGTTATATTACAAAACTTGATTTGAAAGTATGTGCCCAGCAATGTAGAATAAAGAAAATAGGATATTTGCAAATAATTCCCTCCGTGAAAGTTTATCTGCCTCTTGCTGATGTGAGGTGTAGCATAAACAACAGCTAAAATCAGTAACTGACTGATATAAAACAATTTTATGCATCAGCTTCATAATTTAGCTGTTGTTATGCTATACAAAACATCAGCAAGAGGCGGTATGAAAATTATACAACAAAAGCATACAACATAAAAAGCGGTTCCCTTCACCAGTGCAGGCTAATTGTATACAGGCATGATAATCTGTATTGTAAAAGCAACCAGTTTTTATTTGTCGATATCGACAAATACGATTTAATCTGACAGAAATATTCAGGAATTACAAAAAGGATTGATGAATTAATGACGGAAATTTATCATGCCTGATTAAGTTTCCAACACCACAATTATCATGTTACCTCTCCAATACGTAGAATCAATGATGAATAGAGTCAAGGCGGGCAAATCGGATCACTGCGCTATGGTGGGCAGATCGGACCACTGTCGATAAAAAGCCAAATAGTGGTGACTTCTCAAATTTTCTTTCGCCATGTGAAAGTTTTATGTCTCTTCTGTCTGTCTATGCATTTTCATTATTTTTCATTAAGTATTTCATTGTTAAATACATGCATGAAATATACTTCAAAAATATTTCCAAAATGGACGACAAAAAACTGTAAAATTTTCCTCAAAACCTTGCCTGTGACTGAGGTTCTGTGTTGAGTTTTGCGGTAATTTTTTAGTTTCTACCTCAGAATACTCTGCTCAAGCTTCATGAAAAATGCCAGCATTAAATACTTTATAGTTTTTTAGATACCACCCGGTTCGATTTGCCCGTAGTATTTGGACCGAATTTTCTTAAAATGGCGGGCAAATCGGACTAACCCACATTTATATTATTAGCTTCAAATAGGGACGATTTCTCCCATTTTCTTTAATACAATATGAAAGTTTGATGTCTCCGTACTTTGCATGTCTATCTATGCACCAATTTGCATGTTTAAAATTGACTTCAAGTACGTATAGGCCTACGTTTTACTTTTACACGGGCTTTTTTCAACTAATTAGCTGAAACTGAAATGCCACATAACTAAAGGAAAACTGTTCCTGTTCATCAGGACAAAATCGGCTTAACTATCGCAGCCTTAAAGAAAGGCTAGTCAGTGTCTTCTGCATCGTAAGAATTTGACGTAAGTAAAACGTGGAAGTCTACAAGAAGAGTGGTAATAGAGAGGAATTTCGGTAGACATTTTATCGCTTCACATGCAATTGGATAGGTATCTCTTCTGTCATTAAGCGTACATCCGACTATGGATATGCATTCACCAAACCAGAGGTTCGAGAATTCTTGGACAACTACGTCATGTGTGTGAAAGAAAGTGACAGTGAGAATTGTACATGTTTCAGAAAACACTGTCAGCCTAACAATCCGCCAAGTATGGACTTTGTCAAAGAAAATCTTCGATTTACATCGGTTGGTGCTGAACAAACCTAGCTTGCTGGAGCGCACTCTCGATAACGTGCTGAGAGATCCCTTTCTCATTTTTTTACTCTCCTTGAAAATTGAAAAGGCTGTGGACTTATTGAGATTTAGCGACAGACCTGCTCGCATATAGGCGTACAATTTAGATGAAACAAGCGTTTTCATAGACTCAACTGTTCTATTCCAATCCGACAACTCGTAGCCTCAGCACCATGAGCATCCGAAAAAGAAAATAGCAACTTTATTCATTTAAGTTCTTTACAAATATAATGAGGTTATAGATCAACATATAGTAGGGCCTAGCCTAACAAGTATCCATAAATAGGCCTATTAAACTAATCATTCGGAATGTTTTTTGAGAGGAGAATTACCAGACCAAGTAAATTAGATTTAACAGATAATGACTTCTTATATGCTTCAAAGTCCTACTTAGCAAGTAAGTGCTGCGAAATTGAAAAATCAAGGAATAAAATAAAATTTAAATGAGATGGTCCGATTTGCCCGTTTTTGGAAAAATAACATCGCCTCAATCATTTGAAAATTATCACCACTTAAAGAGACTAAAATATGGAACATCTTATATGAAAAGACGCCCAATGACCTACTGAATACGAATCTGACATTCATAATTTCATAGGTTGAACTAGCTAAGCGTGAAATCAAAGTTTCAAAAAATTGGTCCGAATTGCCCGCCTTGACTCTATAGGGGAAGCGAGAAGGTATGGGCCACCCTGTAATCGGTTGACATAGCGCTTCCTCTATTCTATTAATGAGCACCTATATACCACTGTACGATGTCTCAAAGATCAAGGATTATAAGTTTAAAAAGTATGCATGTAGAAGATTATTTGAAAATAAATGGTACAAAACAAAAATCTGAAAAAATCCGACTTTTCAATTTTGGGTGGGAGGTATGGGCCACATGGTGAGGAGGTATGGGCCACCTACGAAATCTATGAAATGGTCTAATCGAATATACGTTTCCTATAGTATAATATCTAACACATGTTTGTTAACAATAAATAACGCTGGTTGAGATACTTTTTCAGTGTATAAGATCTTATAATAAGTAATGAAGTCTAACTATAGTAAACATTTGGAGATATAATCAAATAGGGCCTATCTATACTCTATCATGATGTTATCCATCGCATATTGCTGTAGCCTTTATCTGAACAGTTTATGGCATTTTTATTTCTATACCCCGTTTTAGTTTATTAAATCAGATATACCAAATCTCCTAACCATACACATTTCATAATTTCATATAAACGCGCTTTTGATTAAATTAAGAATATTTTCTGTCATCTGTTTGTAGAACATGATACAAATTACTAAACAAAATGATAAATGTTTAATTTAAAAGGTTGAAGAGGTCTAAATAATTAATCCACGTATAATATGTGGACTTCATCGCATTGATTACATCTTTTCATTGTTTATTCAAAATATGCTGCTTACACGTAATTAAAATTTATATATTCATTATATTTTACATTAGCCGTAGAGACGAGATCTACAAATAAATATGATGGTTTTACAGGGTTTGACATAATTTTGGCATATTGTGCCTGTCGATTATTTTTTCAATAAATTAGCAAGGAAAATTATCAGAAAATTGACAATTTTGGAATTTCAGTGTCGAACGTGTAGGCTACCGAAAAATCAGTTGGCAGACACGACAAAATTCAGATTTGCGTAACATACAGCCTCATGAAAGCGGACAGACGTCTAACGAGATCCTAATAAATTACGTATATTGACTAAAAACTAATACCATCAATACGTAATCATAATAAAATCACATGTTAACATATGTTAACTGGATTGGTAAAATAAGCCATATGAAATGAGCTGTCAATATCAAAGTGTTATCAAATCCACAGATTCCTTTCATATTTCAACAACTACAGCGCATTAATTCCTTTCGCCATCAGATGATCACATGATGAAAACGAAAGTACTTCACGGATGAGATACCAGTAAAACACAGTATTATTTGGAAATTGATAAAATTCTGTCTAAGGATAACGAATACAGCGTACAGAAAGCATAGACAGAAAGTATCCTGTATTCTTTGCTCTATGTATTCAATCAAGTGAAATTCTATACAATTAAATTAATTAGATATGGAATAGTGAAACTGTATGATCAGACAAAATTAACTCATGTGTCTCATTACACAAATGCATACTTTGACTATGTAATGATACAGTACTTTACAGTGTTGACTTATAATGTATATGTGTAGTACTTGTAACGAAGGTTATGCCCTGGCGGTACCTGCCCCACCAATTGTTTACTGAACAAAAGAGGATGGACAAATTGCCTAAATCATAGACATCAAATATCTTCAGATTTGAGGACACCCAATTCGTTCGATGGATCGAAAACCATTATCTCAGCTTAAGTGTCTTCGGTCCAGCACCGCTGGTCATTATCAAAGCAATCCTTATAAAACCACCACTTATCATTATCAAACCACCGCTTATACCAACATCAGATATCATCACTATGGCCTAAATTATAAACATAAAAATCGGAGCTATGGTCTAGACCATTTTTATTACTACATTTATGACTAAAACATAATATTTTTGATTGCAATTGGCAACACTTTGATAGTAATTTATAGTATAATGATAACTTTTGGATATAATGGAAAATAAAATGATTTTACTTTTATTCAGATTATTTGTTTTAAATTGTAAATTTATGGATGAATTTAGTGTCATGGATACCGTCAATAGAAAATGCTATCAAATCAAGAGATCAACAGAGAAGCGAGTTTCTGGTCTTCCTTTCCAATCCAATCAGTCTTTTAACAACCAATATTGCAGGTAATGAGTGATAATATTCATCTCTAAATAAGACAACTGATGAAGATGTCCTAGATGAATTTTTGTCACTACATTATTTTCGTTCATTTTGGCACTTATATTTGACTGAATTGGGATGAGTTATTATTTTGTTTTTTGCTAATTTCGTGTTTCTTTGATGGCGATATTTTGCCTGATACGATTTCAGCAAGAACAATGAGCTACGATATATTTAACCGGTTATAATAGTCTAAGATGGATATACCGTGCTTCCGGATATTCATGAAATAATTGGCATGTATACATTTCTCTACTTATTGTTTTGGAAGTTAATATTTCATTTCGGATGTATATTTGAAAATGTAATTAATTGATAAATGAATGAATAATAAACGAAATGATCGCTTTTGCATAACTCTCAAGCGATGTATCAGAGTATAACCCGCTATAACTTATTATTTCACCAATCTCCTGGTGTACTCTAGGATTAAAATAAACAAGATAATTTTTCACATAACCGATGAAATTTTTCCTTTTTTCCCTTAACATCTAGAATTATTTATAACGTCACTCATCAGTATCGCATTTATAGTATATTCTTTTAAAGAACGTCAGACGAATGTAGACTTTCAATATCGATATGAATAATATAAATATTCTTGCGACATTAAAAAATGAAAGAATAATCTAGTTGTGTAAAGAAATGCGCTAGTCTACGGCATCCTAGGCATATGTAAACATGGCAAAACAACAGCAAATCAACTAGACGTCAAACCGTATTTTTCATGCGTGAATCACATATGAATCACGCATTAAACTACTTTTGCCCTTATAACTTTGACAAATCTGACTTCTGCGCTGAAAGGAAATGAAATTTGATGACGTCGAGTCATATCGCTTAATATTCTAAGCAATACCATGGGCAGTACGATTGTTTTATTATAAAAACAATATGCGTGTTTCACGCATGAAAAATTTCAGATAAATTAATGCCTATGCATGCGTGAAACATGCATGAAATGGTGTATGTACATGAAACACGCGTGAATTAACCGTGTCGGGCAACCAGTGCAGTCTTGTCTCCGCGCTTGTGCGCGATACGTGTGCGCGTGCTTTGTTTTTGCACTTGGCTGTGTGTGATAGGGATGTCAATCCCGGAATCCTTTTCTAATCCCGGGATTACAATCCCGCTTCCACCTCAATCCCGGCATCCCGGGATTCTAAGAGCTGAAGGCCTATATGAAAATACTTGCAGCCATAGGCTTAGGCCATGGAGGCCCAGGCCTGTAGGGCTATAATTAGGAGTCTCTCATGTTGCTCATCTTGTTCTTTCTGAGAATCGGCATTGTGTTATGTACATTTTTTGTCAAAATGCCAATAAAGGATAAGAAAGCTCTTGATTAAAACTTGATTTACATGTTTGCGATTCCTTAAGATCAACTTACATCAACCTTAACTTTCTATTGTGGTTCTAATATAACTTTTAATGGTGCTTTTATTTTGATAGTATCAGTGCTACTTGTGTAATAGGTACTCTTGACTAAATCTTTGCCTTTGAGAGACAGAAGCTTGTTTTAGGGAATGCGATGAATCACATGTAATTAAATACTCTATTCTATGTAAGTCACAAAATCGCTCAATAATTTTGAGCATTTGGTCAGAATAGCAAACAAAATATCAACAACAAAATCCCATCACACTATAGGAAGGAAATCTTGGCAAAAAACCATTTTAGCACACACAATGAATGCAGGTTTTTGTCACTCAGCCGATTCCTAACTTTCGTGCAATATGATCCAGCCACACTAAAAGCTCTTTCACTTTCGACACTTGTTGGTAGAACACTACGAAGCCATTTGAAAACCTGCTCCAGAATTTCGCCTCTTTTTGATGTGGTCTTCAAATAATCCAACTCCTTCGAGACAACACGACATAGCGGTGGCTCAGACACCGCTGAAGTAATCAGTGACAGTTTCTTCAAGAAAGAGTTTAACTCATTGGATATAGATTCCTCACTTCTTCCATTATGTTCACCATCACTTGATGACTGTGATTGATCGAGTGCATGATCAGCTTCAATAAGTGGTCGCATGGCGAAATTGACTTGTTCGAGAAGCTTTGTAATGAATTGCTTTGCTTGTTGGATCGACAACCTTTCGAAATTACAACTTTGCAAGAGGGCGAGCAGCTTAGTCATCATGGTTGATCGTTCAGTCATTCTCTTATTCCAATAACTGCAAATGCTTATTTTGCAATTTGATTGTTCAAGTTCCTCCAGCTTCATTGTGACAAAATCAATCACATGCTCTGCAGTAGTCAAGTCGATGTTCCGCTGATTCAAATGTGTCAAAGCTGTAGAAATTGGAAGCAAGGTATCACACACATTTTGGATCACACCCAGATCTTCTGAGCTGAGAAAAAGATGGTCTTTGTGTAAAGAAAGCAAAGCTTGTTGGACACATGTCTGAAGCTTTAAGAATCTTTCCAACATATCATACATACTGTTCCAACGAATGCGAATATCGCGAATCAGAACAAGTTCCTTATCCAAAAGATTCCTTCACGAAAACCTGTAATTTGTCGTTTGCAACAGGCGACTTTCGGAATAAACTCACTATGCGACGAACTTTCTCAACACAGTCTTTGTAAGAAGGCGACAAGGGTTGCGATATCATCAGTGGTTCTTCCTCATCTGAATCTCATTCGTCCGAATCAGTCACTTGAACACTAAATGAAAGATTTCTGTCATACATGGCATAACTAACAGATAGATGAATGCCATGTGACAAGCACAGTTGATGCTGTGGGCATCACCCACAGCTTCATAAGACTGGCTCCATCCGTGCAGAATGCGATGATATCCGTCAATTCTAGGTCATATTTAGAAAGACGTGTTTTAATAAGTTCAAGGCACTTATCAGCAGGCATCGATTCAAAGATTCGGACGAGACCAAGACAGTAGAACACACGGCCTCCATCGGCCTCACAATAGTCGTGGAGATTGATGTTCATGTAGCGTCGATTATTGATAGATGTCCATTCGTCGAATGTTATAGAAAACTTTGCATTGTCCGCTTTTCGAGAGTTAATACGTTTCTTTACGAGGTCAGACACGGAAGTTTCGAAATTGAACACTATCTTCTGGATTGTCGATCTTGAATCCTGGAAGCGACCAAACTTAGATTTGAAGAGAAATCTCAAGTCTTCTGACGTCGCGAGAGTGTTAAATGACATATTGTCTTTCGCAGCCATACGTGCTACTCTGAATTCCAGTGACCTCTCGTCAAGTGGCTTGAAATATTTCTAAATAGATAGCTGTGCAGGATCATTCAACTTCTGCTTCTTCGGTGGATGCGGTGATGATTCGCAGCTCTCATCTTGCATGTTAGATGATGCTGACGAACATGTTGAAGTCCTGTGAACTGACTTGAGATGAGCATGCAATCCTTTGGTTGAGCCACCCGTGCATTTGATGACCTTTGGACATTCACAACAACGCGCAGACTGCCCATCTTCAGCACACAAAAAATGTCCCCAAACTCCGGTCGATTTTATAGTTCATGTCACAAATAGCATAGGAATCCTGAAAGGACGTGAAGTGGACGAATCGTAATTTAGGTCATGATAAACTTCACATTTTGTTCTTAGCTGCATCTCACTGTTATTGTCGAGTCTGTTATTGGTCGACACTTGACTCGACGCACTTTCAACTCAAAGGGAAAACATCGCTGCCTTTGTAGCGTCATGCTATTGTTCTGTGCTTATAATCTGGTGATCATTAACATTCCTAGAGAAAAGAACGCATCGTCTCTGTTACGTGATAAACTTTGATGGGTTTTCTCTTCTTTGCTGCGTTTGACAACACCTGTCCTATTGGGTCATCAATTCCACGCGCCCAGGAAACTGTCCAGAATTGAATGCTGTCAATTGATAATGACAATATCAACACAAATGGTCACACTCAACTCATTGCTTCTGGTCTTTCGGGATCCCGGGATTTCGGATTCAATCCCGAAATATCATACCGGGATCCCGGGATTGACATCCCTAGTGTGTGATAGACTGTTACTCCGAATGTTTTCACGCCCTCCTAGTACCCTACCTCCTTCCTCGATGTATGTAATGCAGCTTCCATTTCTAATGGAGCTCCTTATTCATTTAGATAATCGACTCATTGAGAGTTTAATCGAACGAGTCATGAAATATTACAATTTACAGAACCACTTCTAGTTCGTAAAGTACTTATCCAAATTTCAGTCAAACTTTAAGTGTAGCTCCATGATACCCATTGTTGGGTGCATCACAGTAGGCCTAACTGGTCGAGGAGCAGATGGAACTTGCCAGACTTTGTTCCTGTGAGCGTCTTGACATTGAAAGAGGCTCTCGTCCATGAAGATTACTCGTCTCCATTGATCTTCAGTCCACTCCAGATGCTCCTTAGCAAACCGCAAGTGTTTTTTCTTCATCCGTGGTGTAAGCCTTGGAAACGTGCGAAGTTGGCACCACCACTCAGCACAGCCATCTTGAAAATAGAATGTGCCACTCAAATAAACTTAACAGATCGATGTATTTGGTGTGTGCCAGCATGCGTCACCCATTATTTTGAAAGAATTCCGCCTAGTTTAGGAGAAATCGCTGCTCAAAACTTCGACATGGCGGTGATGAGAAGTAAGCACCGCCACTAAAATTGTTTTCCAAAATACGCAATCAAAACATACGAAACACGCACAACAGATAGACGACCATGTGAAACATTGTGCCAGCACGTTTCAACACCTAAATCCCCGTACTTGCTGAGAAATTAGTCCCCGAAACCACAAAATGTCGGTGATGTGAAGTTGGCACCGCCATCTTGAAAAATGCATGTGCCAGTGAAACCTACGGTTGGAATTACTTGGCTATGTGGCTATCATGAATGAAGACCACCGGGATTCTTTCTCTCCTGACTCATCAAAACGGACTCATTGCATGAGCTGGTTTCGTTCAGTCCAGTCACATGTCGGTGCTGATTTTTGTTGATCAACTGTTTATGTCTGAAATGCAGAACGAAAAGTGTTTTGATTTGTGTGTGAAATCACTTACTAAGTCAAATTACTATTGTTCAATGATGTGCATGAATTGAATCTTCTTTGTGTTTTACATAAGGACATCTCATAATGTCCAGAAAATCGCAGCGTTGGAGGAGATTTTCAATGACGCAAGTCGACAATTTGACGCAGAAAACCTTTTTTACCAACTGAATTCGTCACTTCAGATACGTGACGTGACGCAAGTCGGTCTTTATGACGCAAATGGTATATTAGACGCAAGAAGTATATTTAACTCAAGCTGAAGTAAGTGAAAATTGAAGTTAGACGTTTTGACGCACTTAGTATGTTTGACTCAAAATCATGAAAGAAATTCTGAAAACTTCCTGACGCGGCCGGACAATTTGACGCATTTAGTATATCTGACTCAAAAACGATCGATAATGCAATGCGGCATAATATCTAAATATACTGTCAGAAGTTCTCTCAAATATTTTTGTGTAGAATTTGTAAAGCGCTTATCTCAAAAGAACAAGTAAATATGGAATCAAATAGGCCTATATTGAATGATGCCCAAGATTAGCAATCTTAGTCCATGGCAAATTTAACACATCAGAAATAAGGCAGCTTCCTACTTTCTTCTAATTCAATGCTATCCGCAGCTAGAATTATTTGTTAGGCTAAATTGTTCAAAGTTTCAATGATCATCACACTATAAATGAGCTAATCGCAGGAGTAATTTTCTGTCATCTGGAACATTCAACGTATTCGAAATATAATTTGCAGAATGTTCGAATCGATTAATTAGAAAATTACCGTCTCATGTCAAGTAATGAGACTGGAAAGTTGACACACCGCTTATCAGGAGGGCAACGATAGGAGGCCTTACCTACATTCTTTGGCTTATTCAAGGGATCGTCAAGCATGCATGTCATTTCTTGCAAAAACATGAAACTGGTGGAAGGACAAGTGGAATTGAAACTGAGGGAATGATTAAGCTCTAATTTTTGGAATGTGAATTTAGCAAGGATGTGGAGGGGATCACAGTATGGAAGTTGGAATATCCGAAAACAATGGACCTATTGTCAATAAGAAATTTGTAAAGGGATAAAACAGCAGAGCATTTATAGGCCTAACACCAAGTGAGCGAAAATTGGAGGAAAAACTTGACAACACATAATAAATCTAAATAGGACAAAAAACAAGTATAGAAAGAGACCAGATGTTACCTTCCTTTCAGGTTATGGTTTTCAATGATTTTTTTATTTTGTTGATATTATATTGTTGTTTATGAATTGAAGCCAAAGTAGGCTAACAAAATTCACTCTAAGCATTAGACAGGGCTCTGAGGATCTTAGAGATATTTTTTAAATGCTGGGACTAGAAAATGATAAAATCTAAAAAGCTAAAAATCGCAGTGGCCAGATATGGTACACAGTGCGATAATCAGACTTCTGAAATATCTTTCACATGCATGAATGCAGATATCATCATTACGAGAAAACATTGCTGTCTACTGTGTTACGTTGATGATGATGCTGAAGCGCTACAGTACTATCATGTCGCCTTCTTTAAATCGCACCCCTCCGAGCAAACGGATGTCCGATCAGCATCTTATACTTCTCTGGATATCCGCGGATCTTCACGGTTGAACGGATGCTACGTCAGGAGCCGTGTGATTATCCAGTTTCCAGTCTATCTCCGCGGATAACAAATTTTTATCCCAAGGAGACCCGTATCTTATCATTGGATATGCCTGATATGCAACCGACATCTGGTTCGTTGTTTTTTTGACGGATATCCGTGCTATCGGCAATGCATTCTGGTTATCCGCCTGGTATCCCTTAGCTGACAACAGATATGCAACAGTTGCGACTTCGATGTCCGTTAGCTACCCCTACGCTGTCCTCTTCGATATTCGTTGGTTATACATTCGATACGTGAAGCTATCCTCCAATGCTGAACAATCCAAAAACCAACTAATCCTCAGATCGGACAGATAGTTGTAATTTATACAATCCGGGGATCCACTGGCCTCTGGCACAATTTTAGGCTGAAAAGCGAATAGCGAATCTCATCCTACCTGCATACACGCATGCACAATTAAAACAGTCATGCAATTCATACAATACATTCATACTGTCATACAATAACAGAAAAAGCAGACAAAAATAGCAGAGATACCGACAAGCTTCAAAGCAACGTAATTTTTAGTCCATAGGGATTCAAAACTACCGAATTTGAGGAACACATGAAAAATTACTGAAAAAACGTGTTTTTGTCAACATCAGGAGGCTTGCTGAATGTGAATGTGGTTAGCCTCACAGACAGGTTTGCATGCATAGAAAATGACCTGAAGAAATTCCATATCAAAAATTATGGCTCTAGACTGTATTTTTTACTAAATTACCGGAAACATAGAAAATTCAATTGTTTCCAAAAGCGGAAATCTTCGTCCTATTGCATTAAAAGCGCTTTTTTATCGTGTCTGACAAGATGATAAACCGAAAGAACTCGGCAGACGCGCAGCTTCGTAGTAGGCATATTTCATTCTGTGAAATTCTCATTTTCGGCCTCGTTCCTTGCAGAATCTTGTTCTGGCTGTTTGAACTATTGGTCTTTCTGTGCAACTAGTGATCTTTGAAATCGTGCGATCAGGCCGTAGAAATGGATTTTTCATGCATTCGACCGCTCTGTGTCACTCGAAAGGAAGTAGCACTGAAATCGATGACATATCACCAAGCCATGATCCATGACAGAGTGGCAAAAAGAATGTCTAGGTTCACATGGTCAAGTGGGTGAAATGTTTCCAAGTTTTATTTAAGTAAACCTACTTCTTATAATTGTGGTGAGATATGCTCCTCTATAATGAAGTTGTCAGCTTGAAGATGAAGAAAAACAAAACATCCTTATTACGCTATGTTTCTGGCAACTTCTGTAAAAGATTTTGGTCAATTATTGTAAAAACTGGCTTATTACTGTAAAAACTACTGTAAAACCAATTACTGGCCAATTTCTGTAAAAACAGGCTAAAATTCAAACTGCAAGCTATATCCATTATTATAACAATGACATGAGAGAAGGCATTGCTCAAAATGATGTATCTTTCAATAAGGCACGAGGATCGAAAGTCTGGGTGCTTTATTTTCTTAGAGTATGAGAAGAAAGTATCTGATTTAAAGCATGTCTACCATTTGAAAGCAGTGCTATATTTTCTCTTGGAAAATATAACACCGGTGAGGAAAATAAAGTTCAGTTATCCTGGATTCACATTTGTCTCAAGTTATCCTAATTGCGAGTTAATGATGTACATTTGTGATTTACGGCAACTCTAATTTTACAGTTCTAGATATATTTCAAGCATTGCACCACAGAATTAGATTCATCTGCGCGCGCTTCGGTTTCCTAGAAAGGAAGAATTGTATGCAACCTTAAAGTCGAAATGGCACATCAACTTCCGCCTTCTCGAATGGATAATTCATGTATGGCTTGTTATTGGAAATGGCAAACAATAAGCTGTCAGCAGAGGACACCAGAGCCAGTGAGAGATGCGTGCGCGCTGTGATATCACGTCCCATACACCAAAATACACATCGATGCGTGGCTTCGATTCAATGTATGCACTATACAGTGAGCAATGCCGAAGAGAGGATCATCAAGTGAACTAATTTTCTTATGCCTGCTACTTTCTTCAATAATGATCGGAAGGGCCAACATTATGGAGAAAACTTGTGGGCAATGACCTGAATTCTTCGAATCTGAAGGAATTTTGGCAATCGAAGCACTTTGCTGGAACTCACATTAATCCGCAAGCGACGCACGACTTTTTTTCCTATCTCTGGAAGGTATTAGGAATTCCTTTTTGCCCACTTAATAGGTTCCTCTATGTACCGTCAGTTTCGTATTAATCACACTTCTAGCAAACCGAAGCAGATAAACAAAATGTTTAATTCTGTGATTGCACCATTTCTGTGATAAATTTAATAATTTTGGTCAGAAATGAAGCAATATTTTGAAGAATAAAGTCTGTGGCATTCTATGGAATTCTATAATGAGAATGAAGCATTATTTGTATAGGCCTACCGGCATATCATCTCAACTTGGAATTACGCAGTTGTGAAACATATTTTCCCTTTCCTTTTTGGCACACTGTTGATCAATTTAGAAACTCTATCTGTCTAGAGATACGTCGGAATCCCAGGATTAGGAAAGTTTTGGGGATTATAGCACATTGTCCTTATATACAAAAACCTGTCATGCCTCATGCAAAATTCTCTTGTCACTTTATTATACCAGTTTTTTGTGGTATGAATTCGCTTATTAGTAGCCAGAGTTGGAAATGAGTCATGGGTCAAGTGGGCCACAAAATCGCGTGGGTCACGTGGGTCGTGGGTCAGGTTTTTCGGAAAGGTTGATGGGTCACATTTAGCGTGGGTCATGTGGGTCGTGGGTCAGACTTCGTTGACCCACTTCCAACCAGCTTGACCCATGATGAATTTAAGTAGTAAAGAAAAAGAAGCGGAAGCCATTGAACAAGAAAGCATGTCAAAGCAGCCAAAATGAATAAAAGAGGACATTTTGTCTTCTTTGAATCGACCTTCCCATGCAGAAACCTTCACAACTTTTCTGACCCCGCATTGATTACGACGAACACGCCGACGGTGACATTGTCTTCGATCCACTAAAATGATGGTGGAAGTCAGCAAAAAAGTTTCCACTGATGTCAGCAGCTGCCAAACAAATTTTTGTTATGCAGGCGTGCGTATCAGGTGAAGTGATATTTAAGAGCGTTTAAGAAGTTTCTTAAAAGTATTCGTCTTATCTGAAGTTTACCTTCGTTTTCTTTGTTTCTTTTGATCTTGTTGCTCTTTAGTAGAAAATAATTAGAATGGTAAATCTCTAATAAAGATTGATCAGAGGCTGAAATATTTTCGAAATTTGTAATAGATCAAAACATCTCAATATATTAAATCCAGATGTTATCAACATACATGCTTCACATCTAAACTATCATGCCGTTCAATCTACTTTTGCATCCTACATAATAGTTACATCGATACATGATAATCTGAAATATGATAATTCATACGACGGCCATTAAAATAGACTTATCCCTTTCACACAAACTTAATACGACTGGAGCTCTGTGCAGAGATATTTTTTGATATTTCGTATCTATAAAAAATCGTTTTGATAATTGACTTGGCATCAATAAAAAAAGGAATATTCATGATGTAGCTAGTAATTGTTATCACAACGCACTCGTACATGTAGCGCCGTTCAAATATATCACTTCCTCTATATGCACATTGTAGTCTAACTCGTGAATTGTAATCTTGTCTTCGTGCAATTTACTATTCACGTGTCGTACGCATGCTTACTCCATTTCCTTTTCAATGAATGTCATTCTTGCATCAAATATACAACTTTATATTTAAATCAAACATCAACGGAAGTTAATGAAATCTGAATCGATTGCCAAATCAGATGCAACAAAATATTAGCTTGACGATTTATCTGATATAATTTTCACACATGCAGTTTATATATTGTGCATAAATATAATAAATGCTGAATAAATAATGTAGGCCTACTGCAGATTCATTTTTTAGTTTCATTTAATTTAGAAATGTAAAATTTGAATACAAACTGACTGGATTTAGAAATTTGTAAGCCTGTCCTTTTTTAAGAGTGCAGTTCGTAGAGTTGAGATAATCGTACATGCACGCATATCCAGAAATTTTTATTATTTTGATGATATAATTCGTTTATTTTCCAGAGTCTGAACAGCATCACTCAATGACTATTCAACTTGATTTTGTACTGCTGTCACCTGTAGCTGTTGATGCACTAACTGTGTGTAAGGACGCGATGAACAATAGATTTATTTGACGAATATGTATGGGCCCAAGCGAGTAGAACAATTCTTCATAAATTTTACAAATGTTTTGTTCTTTATTTTATTGGTGTCCCGATGGAAATAGACTTTTGAAGCGAGGCAAGAGCTAAACATTTCTTACAAAAATTGTAATTAATAATATATATATATATATAGACATGCTGCTATATAATGAGCAGATTATCAAATAGATTATCCCTATAGCCAAAATTAAATTGTTTCTACGTGTATCTATTGTCAAAGTAGAAATCTTAGTCTGTAGGACACTCAACTTGTCATCCTTCTACGAATTAAATAGGTTGCACTAAAAAGAGTAAAGAATTGCGAAAAGAAACATAATCGCTTAAATTTTTTAGAGCCTGAAACATTTGTGTTACAAGCACTTTGATTATAAGAAAATTTTCATAAGATTACATGTCTATTAATCATGTGACAAGCAATCTGATGCACTTGAATCTTCATAACAAATTTTAACAATTTTGATGCTACAAGTCCTCTATCTTGAATGAAAATGAAAATAAAGATGATACCAGAAAAGGAAATTGTACTCATATCATTCACGCTTGCAGAATGTGGGTCAGGTGGGTCAAGTGAGTCAAAAATGTGGTGGGTCAGGTGGGCCGCGTGGGTCAGGTGGGTCGTGGGTCACATATGGCGTGGGTCAGGTGGTCGTGGGTCAAGTTTCGTTGACCCACTTCCAACTCTGTTAGTAGCTAAAAAATTCTTGAGGTTGAAAACATCTGATCAAAATTTAGCTAGACTTGTAAATGTGTGCTTGAGGAAATTTCAATCGTGACACACCATTACAACTTGATTTCCATCATGACCTATCTTATTAATAAGAAATAGCTCGAATTTGGATTCCCTAAATTGTACTTGCATGATCTTTCGAAATACGGATGAGATTGCCGAATGATTGAGAGTGCAAGCAAAGGTAATTGATTTTTACTTCATATAGTACAAATAAATATCTCTCTTATAAGCCTGAAATCGACGATCGCGCTGCAGCGAGTCGTAATGATACTAGGTTACACAGCAAGGAAAGGCGAGCGATTTTCAAAAAGTATCTGCACTAAGTCGACAATTACACGGCGTGTGACAGAAGAAGATAATTGACTAACAGATGATGAGTTGACTAATCGGTCACCTATGAATCCCGAACGTAAGGTTTATCTCCAACCCATTATCACATACAGTTGCTACCATCCATCCACTCAGCCTAAAGACACATAGAAATACTATGTCTTGTTGAATAGCATTATCATTTTTGCTGTTGAGAATGACTCCAAATTAGGAATTCCAAAGCCTCGGAAAGTTTCAGTCCCGGATCAATGCGGAATCCCAGGATTGAACGAGTCCCGGTTGGGATTGAGTATTGAGAAGGGACTGCAGTCCTGGTTACTTTTCCAAATCCCGGGATATAGAGATTTTGGAAACCCAATCCTGGGATTTCAGGATCCCAAAATATTACAATCTCGGGATTACGAAACAGCTCGATTCATAATGTCTTAGACGATGAATGTTACTTTCTAATTGTGAATTAGTATGAGTAGGCCTAGGCCTAACATGAGTAGCAGCATTTTTGATGTTTGATTCTTGTTGCCTACATAATAGAAGATCTACTTAAAATTCACAATTACATGCATGGTAATACTATTTTTTTACATATTTTTTGTTATCGGAGAAATATGAATTGTCATCTTCCCTGCAGCACAGACTTGCACAATGAAAAAACGACTGTTTTGTAGAACTGTTATCAGTATTCAGTATTGGGCTATTACAAGTATTTGAAATAATCTCGGTGATAACATGTTTGCACATTATATGAGCGACATGCAACCATGCGCATATTGGACACCCAACCCCGAGATCAAATCCCAACTCTCAATTTGAATAAGTTTTTGCATTTTATCTTTGCTAATCTACAGCAATCACGTGAATTTATGATTTGAAATTTTGGATTCATTCATGTAGGGACTACTACACAAAGTTTTCAAATTCGCGAAGCATTGCAGAACTTACACAGCATTTTAAGTATGATGATTTTTTCACCTTCACGATCTTTAGGAAGACATGAGATGGGAGGAGATAGAGCAACAATACTACAACTTGTGTTCCCCGTGCGTGGTATTTAGCGTATGTGTAGACCTACCAGCACTTGTAAGCACTTGAGCAGACTTCGTCACTTAGCATTGCATTAAACCGATTTAAAAGTCCTGGATGAAATCGAATTCAATTGAGTACCTGATCCGTCGACTCAAATTTTGTTGTGCAACACGAGCCCATATTATCAAAATTCAAATTATTGCTGTATGTAAAGAGTAAAGACGTCCATAAATGTGGCGCATGTGAAGAAACGCATAGGCCATGAATAATGTGTTGATGTAGCCTATATGTAAGTCATGAATTTGTAGTTCTCATCGTGTATATACATGTAATGTACCTTATATGTCAAGACAAAGGCTGTGAAGTTGCCGATGAATGACAAGCACAAAATGTACAAAAAAGCAAGCTTTTTTATATTAAACCCAAAATCAGAGCAGAATTTGACTTTGATAAGGTGATCAATTAACTAATTGCAATTGTGTGAAACACTAGCAAGCCAATAATTGCAAGAAATTATTTTTTGCTATCAGCGATATCTTCTCATCATTCTAAAACAAACGCCGATGAGCAAATCAAGCTCAGAATGCTGAACTGTGCAATCGTTTTTTCTCATTTTTTTAATTTGCGGTAGCAATTATCACATGTACATTGTCAGGGCCTATATTGTCAGTCAATTGACGAGTTTACTGCAGCTATGCGCTTTGTGTAACAAAATTAGGCCTACGCCTTTATAATCAATAAAGCCTTTGTAAACTTTATGATATAGCAATCAACGAATCGCAATAAGGAGTCTCAGTCATCTAATATTCACTTTTGTTTGTATTTCTTGTCAATCTCTGATCCCTGCTGCACATCTCTATTGGAGAATATGCTTAATTGCATAATTGTAGTCTCAGATAAGTTCCAAAGAGCCTGTTAAAAAAATGAACAGTCAATAGAGCACTCAGACATTTAAAAATGCACTTATAAATACTATGCTTATAGCCGCAGCACAACGTGAAGATACGCGACATTGCAGCATACCCGGTACATGCAATAATGGGAAATAGTACGAGTGTTGTAGAAAGATAATTTATGCACCTGTGTAAGAGCAACCTACATGTATGAACATGTATGAACATTACATCATGTACTAGTATGTCACTTTTATCAGACTTAATTATGGTTTTAATTGACAGAGGCCTGATGGATGACATGAATTGATTACGAGAACGCCAAACGATTTCAAATAAGAGGCGCTACTAAAATTGACATCCCTATAAAATCAATGTGCTTACTGCTCATACTATATTAACCAGGCCTACCAATGATTAAATTTTACGATAGTCTATTCAATATTATTCTCCTGGTGTCTGCTTTTGTATTGTTATCAAAATGTGTGCTACTCTGAGAGGTAGGCGTATACACTAATTTGCGCTATGCTTTCGACAGCAAAATGCAGCTTCAAAATCTGCTTCACGGCAGGCCTATGTGAAATGGAGAAGATCCTTTTCAAGAACTACTATACCTAAAATGCTGCCTCGTTCCTATAAATACATAGTGCCGCTATATAGTTAATTGCTTCTTGACAAGCATCCTTCCTTCCGGTCCATATTACTCTACAACCTTAAGTTTGTGGAACATACGCATCAGGCTAATTATATTACTTAACTCGATGAGTTAATTTATAGATTATTTACTTGTGTTAACGATGACTTTACTGTGTTTTGTAAGCTCAGTGCTATGGCTGCTTTTCATTTGAAGAAAAATAAAAAATTACAGTAGAGCATATTTTCCTGTCCATTCCTGTAAATGCGACTACCTAATGAACACTATGCATAAGGCTTATATTCGTAGCAGTAATATGATGTTGTCAATTTTACGTTGCATGTAAATTCCAATGAACAAGCATGCCCGTACACGCTTTCCAAAAGTTAGATGTAATTGAAGCAACTGCAAAAACGTGAATTGTTGTAAACGCCATTAAAGAAATGTCACTATTTTATAGCATGCACCTACTTTACTTTAAGGGGCTGGAAATGGACACTCAATTTAGATATAATATTGAAATTTCGTTTCATAATATGCATTAGAATGATAGAGTGAACCGGGGCAAGCTGTTAGCAAAGTGACCTTGTAGAGAAGAATGTCGAATAAAAGCACCTTAACAAAGATAGCCAATAACGTTGTTAAAATATAGGCCTTAATATTCAATGCATAACAATATTTGTAAACTGCAGATAAAATCTATATTTTTCGTAGTGAGTAAGTAGGCATTTTTTTGCTTTTTTTACCTACGTTTTACTTTATGCGCATCAATTCATCATCTCAAAATAAAGGATCATTTTCACAGTTTTCTGCTTGAGATTTGCGTGTGTTTCTAAGATTGCAGGCTTGTCAATACTTCATGATTTCTATTGATTTTAGATGTAGAGAATTTTGCCATGGGAATGCTATTTTGCAAAAATCGAAAGCGTGACGCTGCAAAATTCGTTCCCTGAGGAAGCGTTTTTTCAAGTTGATAAATGAGTGGTGAATGAATTCGCGCACGAGTCGACACTGAGAATTAAGTCTAGCTTTAAATGTCACGCTTGTGATTACACGCATTTAAGAAATCGCATGAGACTTGGCATTTTTACTACCCTTTGTTCCTTTTCTGTACCCAGAGGCTACCAATATTCATACACTTTGTATGTCATTGAATATTGATATTTTGCGTGCTTCTGCCAAATTATGGCTATATTATTGTGTAGATGGTTATCATTTGATCAAGATAAATTCTAAGGGGACCTCGTCAACCAGTCCCTCTGATTCTACCAGGCAATATTTGCATGCAGGCCTAGGCTACATGGAGAGGTAGAGACATTTTGTAACTTACTCTGTGATGGTTGATCGCGATTATGATTGCATGATTATCCCCTGCAACTTATAAAGCAATCGAATCGTGAGTCAAAAATTCAATATGCGTCAAAACGTCTGACTTGAGTCAAATAGTCCAACGCGTCAGAATGTCGTCATGAGTCAAAAAGTATGACATGCGTCAGTAAGAATGAAAATCTGGAGTCTCCGAAAACGAAACCGGCTGAAAGTACCGCATTGAATGCATGTATTGAATACATCTTAGCAAAACTCACCTGTACACCAAATTTGGTGAGATGCGAGCGTGCGGTACAAAGTCCATTTGCGTCAAAAAGTCTGACTGCGTCAAAATGTCCAACTTGGCGTCATTTTGTCTGACTTGCGTCATCTCCTGACTATATGGAAGCAATGTATAAAGAGCATGGTTGGCGTCGGATATAGCCGAAAATAATCTTGGTGATTGATTTATTCTTCTTGAGGCGAGGGACGGAACTTCTTCGCAATCACAAAGAAGACTACATATTATGTGATGATATCGCATTTGAATCTTCTCTAATTTCTCGGAATTTTTGTTGATTCAACCAGTGAATAAAGGGTTACAACATTCCAAGATTGGAAAGACAAAACGTTTGTAAATATAAACAAGATCTTCCTTTGCTAAAAGTCTCTTTCAGGTTCGTATCAAAAACAGATGTCTTGCGGCTTTCTTGCATTGGTTATCAATATGAAGAACATAAAGTATTCGATCAATTAATGCACTCATTACGGCCTATAATATACACAATCCCAAAAAATATTAGGCATGCAACTATGTGAAATAGTCGTACTTACGGTACATGGGTGCCATAGTAGCATGGCTTGATGGTCACATTCTATGGAATAATAACTTGGTACTCACCATCTTTTATAACTTCATTAGTTCTTTACTTACGTACCTGTACGCAACTTTGAGGGAAACAGAAGATGATCCTCGATCGCCAAGAGTCTATCAAAGCTGTCTTAAGCAGTCACTGAAAGAATCTGTTCACTGGCATTACACAACTGAGCTACCTGTTCGAGTAACTGTCGGACGGTCCATCTGCACGACAATTTTGAAGTCACCTCATTACAGCGGCATAATAAATCAATTCACTAGCAGGCAGCAGCGTGCACACACCACTGAGGGAGGATGCAGTTCGTTCTTCGTGTTTGATGAATCGAACACTTAGACATACCGACAGGCGAACAGTGAGTCAGTGCAACCTTCCCGAACGGATGATTTTGATGGAGACAAAGCAGCTTCCAGCTGATACAGTTCAGCACAGTGGCGTAGGGTGCCGTTTTGAAAAAGGTATTCAAGGAAACCTGAATACAGGGTGACCCACTTACATTACTTCAATCTATTCATATGCAAACGTTTACATGCAAGACAAGTAATTATATATAATGTAGCCTACTGTACACGGACATGTGCAAAACTTCGCCTTAAATCAAATTATGCTCCGCATACATTTTGTATTGATGTAGGCCCGCTATATGCATGCACAGTTACACATATCAAAAACACTACACATCAACAAATTGAAAAATTAAATGGTATCCTTCGAATCACATGTCCTATCAATTTCTTGTATGTCTTCAAGCACTCCAAACGATTTGAAATTTCACTCCAAAAGTTGTCAAAAGTGTATCTGAATCAACTGAAAGTTGCCCTATTTCAGCAACACTATTCAAATTCCTTGGTTGAATAGTGGATATGATAAAGCATCCTCAGCGGTTCTGCATTTGTCTCTGCATAACTGCGTATGATACCATGATTACACGAATGATGGCAAAAACAGCTGCTGCCCAATTGCCTCGCATTCTTTATCCCGACAATGTTATTCAGCCCATCAGGTTGAATAGTAGCCTCATGCTTGTAGTATTGAAGCTGATAATGTGAGCGTCGACACGGTGCCGATAATGAAGGAGTCTTGCGATAAGACACCTAATATATGTGTTATTGTTGCTAAATGCTAGAAGAGACAAGAAGAGAAACAAGAAGTGGAATCAAAATTAACGCTGACTGATATCGTTGCTTATTACAATAGCTACTTTGGAATCAAGCCGAATTGCTAAGCCGTAAAGCAGTTTACTAATTATCAAAAAAGTTAATGGAATCAATTCACAACTTTACACAGAAAATAAATAGGTATTCAGTTAATACTGTGAATACTGTGCACGCTACGCCACTGGTTCAGCAGAATAAGAACACAGTCAAAACTCATGAAAGGTTGGCTTGTACTTTCCTCTGCAGAGTTTACATATATGTAGAGTTCTTTTCGCAATCTCTGAAGCGTTATTGCCTGCCTACCTCCGCAGAGCTCTACAGACGTCTTGACATGATTATTGATAGCCCTCTGTAGAGCACGCCGTATTTACTTCCTGCATATGCATTTTTAGCATTCAGAAATCGCGATGGATAGCAGCAGTGATGACGAAGTAGAACTTATGCCTTCTAAAACTGCGGAAAATTAGCGTATGGTCCGATCCTCTACATGAGAGATTTTTGAGACGGAGACGGAGACGTGGACAATAAGGAATTCTAATACCTGATCTCATCAGTGATCGTGATATGTTTTTCAATTATTTCCGGATTTCTGATTCCCGCTTTGGCGGCTAATTGAACAGGATGCGCCAAGTTACCAACACAGCTATACGCCAAGGTATCCTTGCCATACATTAAGTCTTCATGGCAATGTTTTGTTTGTCTTGCGCGATTGTAAATATTTCAAAGTGGCATCATCAGCTAACGATGCACATGACTTTTCGTTCAATTGTAGACCACGCTTTTTTGAGATTCAGAAATATCCAACAATTTCGAATCTAAGTCAGAACTTCAAGTCTCGTGTTCATTGGAGTCTTGGATCCAATTAAACTGGTTTTATCGCAAACAGTCAAAGTTTAATTGCAATCTGCAAAGAAACCAATTTAAAATTATTTGATGGATGCAGTCAAAATTACAAACCCTTAATGATCACATGATCAATTGACTGTGATAATCTATTGTTCTAATCTCAGACAACATTCGATCTGTTTTCCACCCAAAAGACGGTTCATCAATTATTACACAAAATTTTAAACCATTCCAAATATAATCTTTGTCTGACTGCATGGCACATGCATTTTTCAAGATGGCGGTGCTAACTTCACATCACCAATTTTGTAAACGTAGACATCAGGATTCAGGTTGATTGTACCTCAAACAAGTTTAAATCTTGAATGCAGTGGATAATAACCATATATATCCAATGGTATTCAAAAGTATCGTAGATGAGGTTCATTAGGATATTCTGCTCCTAAATTTTGATGTCTGTTTGACAAAAATACATTACAAGCGAATTCAGATAGCAAAACGCAGACAAACTGTGAACAATGATGTAAAACATAAACCATATAGAGCTCTATAACGATCACGGGAGCCGCACACATGTTTCCGGGTTCTCTCCCTTCATCAGTACGGCACACCCAGCTTATCACGTCTTCCAGTGATCAGACAACCTATTCCAGATGATTAGTTAGTTTTTGAAACATTAGCGTTAATTCGTTGCCAATTATGGTTAGTTTAACGTTAAAAAAAAGGTTAGCTTAACGTTGCAAATGGCCACTTTTTTATGACATGCATGGCAATGTCAATTGACTAGCGAAATATATTTTCGTAATCCTAACGTTAAGACTTCATTGGTTGAACAAATTGCGCTGGAATTGCAATTAATTGCGATTCAATAGTGTTGATCGTTGTCATCCTGTTGCGAAATGCTCCAAGGAATAACAGCAGAGAAACTCAATGCTGCTAAAGCCAAAACATTCGAAGGCAGTGACAAAGAATCTCAAAAAACTACTTCAACGACTCACCTCATCGCTAAATGACAGCCTACAGAACTGTCGTATTTGTTTCTCTGCCATCGATTGTGGTTTGGTGACATCCGTTTCCATTTATGACATTTGTTTTTGAGAGACAACGATTCCGGTCTGAAATGCAAAAGTTTTTGATGAAAAAAAACATTGAATATGCTTGACACATAACAGAGAAGGACTAGACCACATGGAATTTAATATAATTGAAAAATATATGTGACACCAATGAGCTTTTGTTACAAGATGAAAAAAGGTGACAATAAATTTAAACTATTTTTATATTTCATCATTCCAATAATTTACAACAGCACGAATTAATCGAAAACACATTTTCCCAGGGTGGACAGCATGCTGTTTAAGCAGAAAGTCCGATGAATTTGATATTTAATTCAAATTGATTTCTCCATTAGCTGAAATCAATAACAACGTACCGTAAGATGGCATGCTTACACATCCAAACCAACCATGTAGTGAAACATTCGAACCTGTGACTTATTGCCAAACAGGGTTGAAAAGGGGAGAGCGTGGGTCCGGCGGAAATTCACATTTCAAGGAGGCCCACAAAGAGCAATACTTAAAGCAGAGTTATTAGTTATTACTAATACAAATCCACAGAAAATTCTCATCCCTTAAACATCAGAATAAAATTTTCGATCCCAATTCACGACCTTATATTTTGAATAAAACTTCTTGTAATGACATCCGACGTTTCGTCGTCCTGCCGACTTGATCACTGGAATAACCCAATGCTGTCAAAGCCAAAATATTCGGAGGTACACTGTAAACCGTAGACCGACAATTATCCTACAATGTTGCTGACAAAATCAACCGACTATTGTCACCTCCAATATCCTGCGATATCCGACGAATTTGCAGGTTCTCCACCGACATCAAAACAGATGCTTTGAATGCAAATTAACTAAACAACAACTGTTGTATATTGATTGATTTTTTCGATTAGTGATTGCTTGACTGTTGGGCAATCTGTATTATTGTGTGGCAAAACCATGATTTATTTTGACATAATCTAATCAATTACCTACATTTTTGATAAAATTCAAGCTATAATTCATCGCTATTCATTTTGTCGCTTTTCGTCAGATATTGTAGGTGTTCAGTGGCAATCATCCTACAAGAACTGACAATGACCGACAAAATAGATTTTGTAGGATGACAATAGCCCTACAACATATTTATGCATTACAAAATAGTCGATCACATCAGTTTGCAGCGAAATGCTTCAAGGATTAACAGCAGAAATAATCAATACTGAAAAAACCGAATTATTCGGAGGCGGTTACAAAGAATCGCAAAAATTTTCTTGTCACAGTCGGCAGACGATGAAACGTTGGATGTCATTTCAGGAAGTTTTATTCAAAATGTAAGGTCGCAAATTGGAAGTGAAATTGTTTCCTTTTTTTCAACCAATGGCCAACCTCCCGTTAGACTACAAACTGCAAATATTTGCATACAAACGGAAATTAAATGGCATAAATAATTAGTGGTATGGCATAATTTTCTCCTTTCAATTTTTTTGTTTACTTATGTAGAAAACTGCCATGCTTGCTAATTGCCTTCTTTTTCATGTTTAATAGGCCTAATTAAACCCACTGCCTAATTACAAAACGACATACGCCGGCTTGCTCACAGGCTACTAGTGTTTGAAGTGTGGTAAATTACCGACAAATTACCAGTGGTAAATTACCGGTAATTAACCTAAAGATTGAAATAAATTACCGGTAAATTACCGATACACAATTGATCATTTTTCGGTGTTTCCTCATTACATTTTGCTATGACAAAATTTCCAATACACTCACAATTCTCAGGTAGCCTAAAGAATTTAGAGTTTCTTAAAATTAGTAAATTACAGCTTATGTATCTAAACTATAAATGTATTCCACAGGTGTGTATGAATTATTCGATGTTAATTAATAGTTATGCCCACAGAATTTGACCGGTCGTCTCTTCTTCTGTTTGACTAGAAAGGAAACATAGGAACATGTAACGTTAATAAAATGGCACAATCTGCTGACATAATAGGTACCATAGCAGTCAAACAATGAGCAGCCACTTCAACATTAAACACGCCAAATTGTGCGAAACTTCAGTGACTGTTATCAACCGGATCACACAACAAAGAGACACAGTCAATGTCAAGTTCTACAGAGAAATTTGTGAGTGCTTTTTCGTGCGCCTGCTAACATTTTAAACAATGATCGGAGGGCCCGACATTATCGAGAAAGCTTATACGCAATGATCTGAATTCTTCAAAGCTGAAAGCATCGTGACGATTGGAGTATTTTGAAGAAATTCACAGCAATCCGCAAGCGGCGCACAACTATTTTTCCTATTTCTGCAAGGTATTAAAAATTTCTTTTTGCCCATTTAGTACGTTCCTGCATGTGTCATTGCCTTGAATCAGTTTGCACTTCTAACAAAGTGATGTGCTTAAACAATCTAATTATGTGATTATACCATTCACTTTGCCATCACCAACCCGTATCAGTACTAAAGGATGCCTGAATTTATCAAATTCCACGCTAATTGCTATCTCTTCAACACGCATTCAAAATCTTCTATTTCTGCTCTCTCATTGGTTGAGACGATCGCTATTGCTCTCTTATCAATGCCTTTACGCACCTTCATGATGATTGCAGCCTGCGCGCGTATTGTCAAACTTTACCAGGTGGCCACAATAGGGACGATATCTGCATATTCTTAACATTGATGCATTCTCTCTCTCTCTTTCTCATATTGCAGTAATATTTATTACTAATTATAGTTATCAAAATACATTTCTTAAAACAATATTGTCTCCATGTATCTAAATTTACCACGCATAGATTTCATACTCCTTCTAACATTGACAACTACACATTTTCCATGTCTTTTTCAGATCTTTCCAAATGAATTTCAGACATTTCCAGATGGATTTCAGATTTCTCCAATTGAATTTCAGATATCTATCAGAGACTCAACTTTGAAGATATCTGAAATTCAAATGGAGAAATCTGAAATCCATCTGGAAATGTCTGAAATCCATCTGGAAATGTCTGAAATACATTTGGATAGATCTGAAATAGAAATGGAAAAGGTGTAGTCTGGATTGTAATTATAGAGAGCTAAGGATCTGCAATGTATAATTTACAAAATATTATAGAGCGTGTGGCCTTTCCCTTGAACAATGTTTATTTGCGTCAAACTTTTGATTATTATAGTCTATTTGGGTGAAATACCAACAAACGTCTTAAAAATGTCAATTTTTCATTTCTTAATTGCAATATCTATGAGAAACAATCAGACGTTGAGCAAAATTCAAGCCCTCATTAGAATCAGATTAAGCCAAGGGTGTATTCAGTTGAAATCAAAGCATTTTGGTGCGCTCGATTTGAAGTTATACGGACTTGAATGTAAATTACCGGTAATTTACCAATAAATTACCAGTAAATTACCGGGTAGCTTAAAATAAATTACCAATAATTTTCAAACACTACAAGCTACATTATCGAAAAACATCAATCAGAGAGTTGATTTTTTTAAGATGGAGGACATTAATGTTTATTCACCACTCCTGTTTTTAGGAAAAATGCTTCAATATCAAAGATCGAACTCTCCCATTAACCTGATGAAATACGCGATTAATTCTTTGATCAAACACATATTTTATTTTGCAACTTCAGGACAATTAGAATGGTTGGCTTAGAATCTGCTATTGCACAAGTTAACTATTGATGCTGTCTATTTACTTGATTTACAAGTACGATTTATTTGCTCCTCACATTTCTGAATGGCGTTGACAAACCATATGCACTCCATTTAGATACTCATATATCCGCGGTGATAATCTTTAAAAAGGATGGCAGCATCCTTACACTGTACTTCATCTCCAATGAATAGAGAAAACAGCACCGTCAGCTCTTCGACGAGTTGATTCTCACCCACAAACCGCATGAGGAATCCGTGAACTGACTGATAGACGTTGCGCGCGGCGGAGAAATGCATTGCAATGTTCGAATTCGGGAGGCTCGCCATCATGAAGACATGATAATGCCCTTTTAGAATAGGTCAGAAATATGAATTAGATAATTGCAGTAATCGGGATGCATTAGAATGAAGTCATGCTTTATAAATAATCATGAAAGCTGATTACCGTACATACATACCCGTGAAACATCGGAAAATGATGGCATTTCTACCTGAGCGCCTTATACGGTGTTCTAAACATAGTACCCAATACAGGATTCCCTTCACGGGAGTTCTTATCGCTTCCTAAGAACGATTAGAGCTACTGAATAGATTAGAGCGAGTTCGAAGCGATTATGGCAGTTTGATACGATCTCAGACGCGGTGAAAGTTCACGTGGCTATAAATGTTTTTTCGATTCAAGGGTCATATCACGTTGTGTTTTTCACTAGAATGTGTTAATTTTCAGTTATGATGCTAACATAAGAGAAACTATCTACATCTATAACGACTCTTCAACTGTACTGGCGCTTGGTTATATCCTTCAAATGAAGCTCACATTCAGCGTGTTATTTATTAGTCTGCTGTTTGGAAAAGTGGCAAGCAAAAACACATATTGCAATTACCTGTATTCGGACCAAGTGCGATCAGTCGTTGTGATCCGAAGTCAGCTACGTTTTTTGTGTTGCCGAAGTTCTGCCGAAAGTCGATTGACCGAATTATGACGCACTTGTGCCGACATTCATAAAACTGCGTGGTCATAAAAACATTTCTATTCATTTCATATTAAAATACCCTTCGCAGTTGATATCATAAAACAGATAATATAAATTACGATAGAAAGTTCATTTGAATTGAAATTGCTTAAAATGGCCGAAGAGTCGCACTTTGCTGTTGTCGGACCGAATACGGTCCGACATTTACGCATGCACAGGGTGAACTTTCGGGTTGGTTTTCCACCGGATCTGGTGGAATTTTCGTGAAACAAACGAGTGCACATGCTGGCAAATTCCATCTAGATTGACTCTGACCGTTGTTTTGACTGGTACATGCATTTTTCAAGATGGAAGTGCCAACTTCACATCACCGCCAGGGCATTGAGCTTTCGGGGGGTAATTTCTCCGCAAGTACGTGTCTTAGGAGCAGAAACTTGGCTGGCACACGTTTTTGATGGTCATCTCTCAGTTGCACTTGTTTCGCGTGTTTTATTTGCGTATTTAAAAAAGGAATTCAGTGGCGGTGCTAACTTCACATCACCGCCATTTTGTGGCTTCGGGGACTAGTTCTTCAGCAAGTACGGGGATTTAGGTGTTGAAACGTGCTGCCACAAAGATTTTCATGGTCGTCTATCTGTTGTGCGTTTGGCATGTTTTGATTGTGTATTTTGGCAAAACAATTTCAGTGGAGGTGCTTACTTCACATCACCGCCATGTCGAAGTTTCGAGCAGCGATTTCTCCTAAACTAGGCGGAATTCTTTCAAAATAATGGGTAGCACATGCTGGCACAAACCAAATACATCGATCTGTTAGGTTTATTTGAGTGGCACATTCTATTTTCAAGATGGCGGTGCTAACTTCACACACTTGCCTTGGAACCTGTCTTGGCTTGACTGATCGACAGTCAAGAACGGGTTGTCTTCGACGCACTGTCCTCGTCGCCTGGTAACCTCACCTCTTATCTCAGCTGCAGAGAGGCGTGGCTGTTACCGCAGAGCACGTACATAATCCTCCCATTGTGTACCATAATCCTCTCATCCAGTACGGATGTTTTCTTCTTTCTTCCACATCTTCCGTCAAGATTCGTCAAGATTCATCTTGCCACTGATTATTTTCTTGACATTCGCTACTTGGACAGTCTACGTTATCCCCGTGGAAGTTACATTTGGCAAGATGATGGTGCCTCAATCCACCGAACGAGGGAAGTACTCAAGGCAGTTGATTGACTACTTGCTGATCGAATTCGCGTCGACATTCAGTCCGCGAAGTTTGATGACTGCTGGCCTATTGAAAATGTTTGTGGAATCATCAAAGAGAGATTGTCTCATCGAGAGTTTAATGATTTGACGTCATTGAAAGCAGAAATCCAAGGCATTTGGCGAAGTCAACGGACATGCCGATCCCCCATTTCAAGCATCCCGAAAAGACGCAGAAAACTTGTAGCGAGGAATGGAGGTCGCATTAGTCCTGAGGACTATACAGGGAACGTTTAATTTACTTTCTTTGACTTAACATGCCCTTACTTTTATAGTTTGACGTCGATGCTCGTAGTTCTTTTATGGTCGCGTGCTTTTAATGGATGATGATACAGTGAAATAGATTTTTGAGCTGTCAATTTGATTTTCAGTAATCATTCTTTATCATTAGATGTCTATAAAGTCAACATATCCATAAACTGCTAATAACCGCGAAAATGATGGTCACACTCAGGGGATTAAACTGATACATCGCATTTAAAAATTGGTTGGATGTGCACTGATCTTCAGCACTTTAAAAATAGGGCCATTAAATTTGACTCACCCTGTATGAACCATTGGATAGTCACACCAAAGCAGCTGCTGCGAATTCCCATGGATCGCTCATTTGTATCGGAAAGTTCAAAGAGTTGCATTATTAAGTGATTGTAGGCATGAACTGTAGAACTAAAACAAAGCAATGTCAGTATCAAAACAAACCGGTGACAATGAACTTCATTAAGATACACATATAAATATTGATTTTAGACAGTTTAATGGAAGTGCTTCAATCGTCTTTTGTTTCAAATGCTCATTGCAACTGCGGTGACGGTCAGCTTCAGTGCAAAATCATTTTCAATTCAATTCTCATCAATATGAAATACGACTTCCTCCACTTCTCGACAATCCCACATCAGGCTGGCTGGCTTAGTGAGTGGTCATTTTTGACTTTCTGTTTCTTCAGGAGCGATGAGGGTCATCATCTTTCTGCTTGTCATTCATACATTGAAGAACGAAGGGTCGATAATCGAATGCAATCGAGTTCCTCAACGTCTAGTCCACCCATCAGACAATGACCTCTCCAATTTGAGTTTCTGCATTCGAGAAGCATCACGTCTTGATGCTGCTGTTCTTCGTGCATTCAAAAATTCCTCGTGCTCGTTGTTCTTCTCATGTCAGGATTCAACCTCAGTCAGCAAGACTTCATGCCCGATGTACGGAAGACTTGGAATTGGTAATGAGGATGTTGTTATGCTGCTGAGAACACGTGCTGATCAAGGTCAAGATCCCTATGAGCTACTGGTTGACACCACCAAGTCGAACATCACACAAGAAAACGTAGAACATGTCCGACGTAATGCCCACCAGTACAGGAGTCCACTCGTTGACTTCCCTTCTCCGTTCGATGTCATCAAATTGTCACTGCTGGATAGTGATGAATGTGAAGTAGTCGTCCTGACCTTCAACATGTCAAAGAATGCTCGAATGACAGAAAACAATGCTTGGTTTACTGCTTCTCGGTTGGTCACTGCTCATCCGTGGAATATTACCATTTTAAAAAGCAGTGCAATCCACAAATTTTCGATGACGGGCCATGCACCAGAAAGAAATCGATTTATAATCAAATATCCTCACACCGGTGCTTGTCAGCATCAGGGATTTTTATTCATTAATGGAATGAAAGATATTTGTCCATGGTTACCTTCTGATGTAAATTATGTTTGGATCAATCAAACAAATGGTGAGAAATTCGCAATTCATCCGTCATATGCATCAGAATTCCGTTTGTTTGGTATCATAACAGATGTGGAAAGTCGGTTATACAAAAGAATTTCATGAACATTGTGAAGAAATAAAAGGAGAACAATTCATTGAAATCGTTGTGTGACATCTTCAGTTTTATAATTCGAATGATGAGCATGCAGGATGAATTGGCGTTCTCAATATCTCGGTCATTGACTGGACATCCTTAGCCCGGGATAGCTTGGTGAACCTCCACTAAACTTTCACCCGGTCGATTTTGAACTTTGTATACACGAGGTTGGTATTGCATGAAGCTTTGCTTCCATTCTAGAGGTTTTATTGTTGCTAACAGAAAACGATTTATAACAAGATATCAGTTTTCAATTCATTGTCAACAGAGGGGATATTTATCTATCAATGGGAGAAGAAATTTCTGTCCATGGACGTCCTTTGATTCAAATGATGTTTGGGTCAACCATACAAGTGGCGATTACTTCAGTGCTGCACCCGAAAACGCATCAGCATTCCGTCTTTTTGGTAGCTCCAATGATGACGAAGAATTGTATGAAGCATTAGACGTTTATATACAAGAATTGTTTCATAGTCTACGGCAGAGTTGTGACCGGTCCGTCTGGTTCGAGACCGACCGAACCAGACCGTCGACCGGTACTGGAACGACCGAGCTTTCCGATAAAGTATGCAGTTATAAATAGCTGTTGTTGATATACATGCACGTAGCTCATATGAACACCACACCAGTTGATATCATCTATTGTTGTGTAGGCCCTATGTTGCAGCAGAGATGGAAACCAGCCCGAGATATTCGGGTCATTCCGATCCGGCGGCCTGTAATCGAATGTAGTAGTGCCACAATCCCATGCCAATACCAACGCCCTGTATGCTGAGCGTGGCTATTTGACCTATCAAAATTGTCAATCAAGATAGACCTACAAGAAATCCAATCAAACTTGTTTAGGTCTTGCTGCTGTTGGCATATGTCTATGGACAAATCTTCTACACGGAATAATATTATCACTTCTTCTAGGCTTAATGACATACCAAGCGCGTTACTCAGATGAGAAGGCAGGAATGAGGGACTCGTTGCGAGTGCGTTTCACTGATCGGAATAACTGGGCCATTTCTTGGTTCTCCGCAAAGTTATGTAAGCTTTGGCCTAATAATAAGGATGCGGTGCGATTAGCCAAATTTACAATAGCGGTGTAGATACATGCATGTTAGCATCTAGTCGATTAATTGAAATAAGCATGCTTTATGTGTTTTGCATCATCTTCACCTTCCTTATATGTACACAGGCATGCCATTGATTTTTGTATTGTGCCCACACTCCATTTCATGTTATTTAGCAAAGACTTATGTAGCGTTGAAGTAAATTTAATGAGCAAAAAACATGAATATTGACAAGCAAGTTTTCAAAACAGAGATATATTATATACTACATATACAGCATTATGAACAATTCAAATTTACATAACTGATAGTCCATTTTGTATGCTATTTGAGAATGGCTTTAGTTGAACTACGACTATTGAATTTCATTGTTTTTATAAATTTCTAATTCGACCAAATTGAACTGATAATGAAAGACTCGAATGCTAGTAGCGATTTTAATAACTACCAAATACTATTATCCATAGCGCTCTCAAGAACAATCACTTGCTCGACCGACATGTGCAGGTGCCAATCGTGTCGGCGTTCATCTTGGCGTTCCTATGCCAAGGACAGCCACCTGTTGAGAAGTCTCAATTTATAGCTACACTCGATTTGATGGAAAAGGCACATGATCAAGTAGCCAAGCAGTGAAAAGCGTAGACTGTCAGTTCAACTCTCTGTGTGCCGGTATAATAGTCTTGTCCGAAAAATAGCGAGATCGAAGTAAAAATGACTGTTGATTACATAAGCGATAGCTGTAATAGAAACATTATTCCTCTATTGATACGTACGATCTACCGGTGACCCTAGTTAGCAAACCTAACAAAGCGTTGAGGCAATTCCTGAATAAAATAATAGGTATCGTAATCATAAAAATTGTGACTCATGCAGTGTATCAATTTACTTGCCAATTCTGTCAACAAGCGTACATCGGTCAAACTAGTCGTCCTTTTCATGCCCGTCTAAAATAACATGCAAGTAGTTTAAAAGTTGGTAATAATAACAGTGCCCTTTCTGAACATGTGAGATATTTTCATCGGCGTAACATGACTATTAAAGATTTCAACCTCAACATTCTTGGCAAGCACAATGCACTTATTGAAAGCCGCATTGCTGAAGCTAGATACATTAGGACTAAGAATCCAGGTCTGAACAAGAAACGAGAGATGCTTGGTTGACAGATGCCCGCGATTAAGCGATCAAATCGATCAGTATTTAAGATCCACTTCACATTTGTGCTTCCGTTACTCCTGATTTTGTTGGAACTGAGGCTGTGTCAGAGTCACGAAACGTCTGCCTTTATGTAAATAGTTTTTGCCTTCTACATTTATTTTGAATTACAAGTGGATAGAAACAGTGGGAGAGACTTTTCACCACAAACTGTTATGATCTATTGCCTCCCGTATGCCACAATCGATTATGATGACGTCTGCATATCTTCAAGAATTAAGATTCTTAAAGCTGAAGCCGCATTCTGTTCAACTGAACATGACATTAACATGAAAATGCCACTAAAGTACAATGCCGAAATAGATAATGTAGCTTGAATCCAACAGTCTAGGTGAAATAGGAGAATAAGTATGATTGGCCTATACCTGAATTTTGAATCCTTCTATCTCTGCATTAGTCAATAACCAATGAACCCATAGATGGGAAATTTCGCATTCCTATTCAATACATTATGCATTTGACATTACAATTGAATAAATTTAGATTGAAGGCTGCTACATACGGGACAGGTTCGTCAACTTAACTCACACATGTCAGATTATAAACAATTTATTTAATGAATCATCCAGAATCAGTGACTTTTCCGTGGCATGAGCAAGTCGAGTCTTTCACGCAATGCGCATGATTGGCAGTATTTATGAAGGTGGAATATTTGCATAATATTTCATTGGTAATCAATCTTTGTTGATGACCAGGGCAATTTCTTTATGCCATCTCATATTTTGTCATATTTTGTCATATTTTTAGGGTAAGATAATGTTGTCATATGTTCTGTATCTCATCAAATTTAGTCATATTTTGGTCATTTTGCTGTAGTTTTAGATTGTTAGAGTTACCGGGAAGTAGATATAGAAATGACCGATGCTTGCAGAATGACGCAATATTGGTCTTCTCAGCAGCGCGATGCAGTCTGAGGACAGTCTGAGCGCGATGCAGACCTGCGAGACCGATTGTAAGTATTGGATCGCATAACTATAAGTTAGCGAGATACTTGGATAACATTATAAAACCACACATAAATGCTCGATGCATGTTGAATTCCACATCTCAATTCATTGATGACATCAATGATAAGCAGCAGTTGTTTAATAAAAATAATGTTCTGATAAGCTTTGATGTAGAATCTCTATCTACCAATATTCCTGTAAAAGAAGTAATAGACATAGCAGCTGACTTAGTATACAATAGCAATACAAATAGACCTGTTTATAGTAAAGATGTCTTCAAAAGATTGTGTGAATTTACCACTTGTGGTATCTTTATGCGTGGTAATGATATGTATGTGCAGGCAGATGTTGTTTCAATGGGCTCTCCCCTTGCACCAACTTTGGCTAATTTATTCATGGCAACTCTAGAACAAGCATCGATGAACGAATCCCATTCTCTTTTATACTGCACTTTAAATTATAAGGCACGAAATTTCCCTTGAACTAGGCACGAGCGGGCACGAGTGTGCACGAAGCCTTGGCGCCTAAGTTCGTGCCCATTGGTGCCTAATTTTTCTCTTCGCGAAATACATCTTCTACATACTCCTGGTATCAGTAGTAAAATCCCTACCCTTATTTATTACTCTATCGTAAAATGCTCTTCCGTTAATTGTTCTGAATTAAAAGAAAGAAAAACAGTTTCTATAATTCGATCATGCATATATTACATTTCAAATGAATAAGAAGCAAAATATTTGATTTCTAGCATGTACAAAGGGAATTACTTTTTGAGAATCCGAACAATTCAACATCGATGCATGTATAAAGTACCATCAGATTTCATGAGCATTTAAAACTGTAAAACATACTTCTCAAAAAGTCTGAATAATTCATATAACACGATTCGAGTACACTTAGCAAAACTCCAGGACATATGCCGGCTATATAAAAATTAAAGCGTTTAGGAATTTTGTTCTACGTTTACAAAGCGTGTCGTCTGAAACAGAGCGAGTCAAAAAAGCATACAGTGAAAGGCATTCAGTAAGTTCAAAAGTTTTTTTGCAGCAAAATTCTTAACAAATCAGTCAATGTTATGGAAAACTTCGTTATGGAAATTCTTGAAAACTGTCTTATTACAACGAAGTTTTAAAGTGACAATTGTCCAAGTATGTTTTATAGAAATGTAAAGCTTTGAAGCTCACAGTTTTTAGTTGCATTTCAAATCATTCAAATCAACACGAAAAAGAGTTTGGAAAATATTCGAGGGAATGCTTGGAGCACAAGGCCGTCAATTGTCTGCAGAGTCTCTCATAATGATTGAGTATTTCTATTGCTACCATAGGTGCATAAAAAACAAAGCTAAGGTGATTGACAACGAATAGATGAACAAACTAATTGCAACGTGCATCCTATATATGTACAGATAATAGAAATGTCGCAAAATTAGTTTCGCAGCATGAAAACATTGAACATGTTTGTCTTGAAGTCCAGTAGGGATGACGATCAAACATCATATTGAGTTAGTAAATTCCAATCGACAATGACTCTCTGGGAGAATGCATGTTCACGAAACTGAACCCTTAAAAATTTTGAAAACGCTTCAAGTCACAACCGTAAGTTGAAAAAAGTACCGGAATCACAGACAGTCAGTCGATGATATCAAGTCGAAGACGTTGAGGGGTTGGAATTCTAAGGATTCGTAGACGGTCTTCGTAGGAAATGCCCGTATAATGGCGCCATCAATATCAAGAATGACCACATTTAGCGAAGTTCCGGAGGGGCTGAAGATATTCCACCAATATGTATTAATTCCTGAAAATAGAGAAGAGCATGTAAAAATAGACTATGATTGTCTTTTATTCGCAATTGTTGTTCATAAATGAAGACGGCAAAATCCCACACAATTGAATGTAAGTCATGTACACACATAAGCATCAAGGAGTGTCAACATTAATTGACACCAATTACTTTTCAATTAATTGGAACCAATTGATTGATTGGTTGATACACCAATTTCAATTAATTAATTGGCTAGAATAAAGAATTTCAATTAATTGATTGCTATTTTTCCAATTCGTATTAATTGCTGCATTTTCCAATTCCAACCAATTAATTGTTATGTTAGTAGCCGAGATTGAATATCTAATTTCGCCTCTGCAGTATTTCACTTTTCACAATTTACAATTATACGAGTAGTAAGCATTTCAGGTTGGCAAGCAGTAACAACGTTTAGATTCATGAGTAGCCACAAATAAATTCATGTTTGTTTCAACCAGAGTAGATCAAGCAGCTCTAAAATGCATGCGAAATTTCTCTACTCAATCGTCACTGATAAAAACAATGGAGAGAATCACGAACGCATGTATAAACTATGTGCCAAAGGCATGAGAGCGAATCTAAGGAAATTATCGCTTGTCTGATTTGTCTGACTAAGCAGTATTAAAAAATGTAAGAGACTGTTTATTGTTGTGTAACGTGTATATAGTCAAAAAAATCTTGTATCAAGTAAATTAATAATTAATGCTTTCAAGTTGTAGAATCTGCTCGAATTTTGGATTCCATTTTCAATATTGATTCGCTCACAATTCCAACTACAAATATTTGATTGATACATTTTTCAATTTCAATCAATTGATTTCCTTGTCCAATTAAATTGCAATCAATTATTGAAATCTCTGAAAAGTATTGATGAATGACTATGATATTACTGAAAGTTCTTCACTATAGACTAGGAAGCATCGGAATGAGGCTTTCTAGCAGCTTAGCTATCATCTACTCTTCAATTCAAACATTTCTTCAAGCAAGATGAATAATTGAAAATAGGAAATTACAAGATGCAGTTAGAATCATGTGACACACTGAGACATTTACAACAGTTGAATACATCTACAACTAAAGAATGCACCATCATGGTTCAGCTGTCTGTTCAGATTGTGTTTTTATGAACACTGCCTCAAAAATATTTGAAACAAAGCTGTTTGTTAGAGACTTGAGCTAGGATTTTCTTATTTTCAGGAATACAGCTCAATTTATGGTCAGATTAAACTGTCTGCAGATAATTTCAGTTATCTCTAACCATTGATTAAACTGCCAGTGTAGCTGGAATTCAGAAGTGTTCAGTATCCTAGCCAAAGCCTTTAATAGCTTCGATTTAAATATGATGGAGGCTAATTGTACATAAAAAAGTCTAACCCTGATCTGAAAAGGCAGTTGAACCATGATGAGGCCTATATAGCCTACGATATATGGACTTCACTCTTAGACTGCATATACACTGTAAATCGCTGGATACGAAAATTACATACAAACATATACCAAAATCACATACAATTTGAAACTAACATCTGATACGGGATTCTGGTATGCTTACAGAGATCTGGTATCTTTTTCATACCACATCTGACTTACTTTAGTATGTGATTGGTATGTAGCGATACGAACTATTCTATCAGTGATTCGCTGTCTTACACTGAAATACGAGTTGTTGGTATGTTTTATATACGAGACCCGATGAAAATTGGTATGTCTTTCGTATGAGCAGCTTTAAGTCACATAGCAAAAAATATGTGTATTACATACTACTGTCAAATAACATTTTTCAGTAATACCAGTCATGAATATTTTTTTTTGTGTTAGTGTGTTACTGAAGTAGATTAGATTTATTGTGTAATTTGTGCTCCACGAGATTGACGTCGTTGCTGCTTGTCTCGCAACGTTAACAGGAGCTTCACTTAGCTGTCCTTTATGAGTCAAGTTGACTAACATCAATTCATTCAAACGATATCTTTTGTGCAACCATGTTGACTTATATATCTCAAACATAACTACTTTTGCGTTCATGAATTATAATGTGTTTTTATTTCGGATTGATAATATGCTTAATTTCAAAATTACATAATGCATAATTGTTGATGGCTGAATACTTATTGATTAGTCATGAAATGCCTTAGACTTACATGTATTAAAATCGAATTCAGTATTGGAAGTTTGACTGTTGAATGTCATTATCTCACTACTTACAGAACAGTAGTAACATCAGTTTGATCTTTATTGACAAAAGGCCTTTAATCAACATACTTTGGAAATGATTGATGATTTCTTTTGTCATTGTGCTGGTATGGCTTTAGTATGTAAAGCATAACACATTTGAAATAACATACGAAAAGCATACAAATACAGATATATACCAAAAAAATATTTTGGTATGCATCCTTCGCATGTGATTTGTATTGAGCGATTTACAGTGTACTTGCATTTAACATATATCTTGTGCTTCATGCAGGTCAACAAAGTTATGTTGCGACAACTCATGAAATTATAATAACCCATACCACATCCCTTCCATTTGACATATTTAGCTTCAGAAATGTGTGTTAGGGTAGTGGTCATGGGAAGATTTTAGACAGCAATGATGAGACGAAGAGGGAGAGAGAACAGTGCACACAACAATAATGCGTCGAACAGACGAAGTCAGATCAAGTTGCTGACATCGTTACACTTCAGTTTGTCATCTAAAATTCAAAATCACCTGTCCGATTTGATAAAATTTTGCACGTGGGAAGAAAATAATCTCAAAAATTTGGAGCTGAAGTTGTGTGACGACTGATTCAATTCTAAGGATTTTAGACAAATTTGAAAACGCAGGGGAGATTACCCATAAATAGCGGCAACAGTGTGCCAATCAAACTTCAATTTCTGCAGATTTTTTCAAGCTTAGTGAAGACAATGGTCCACTATCATTTGAGCTTATATTTGTACTCGCATAGGCACTAGGCTTATCCGATAACGGCATTACCTACTCAAGTTATCCATGTAGACGAGGATAAAGTATTTCAATAGTAGGCTAGCTTGATTTCTTCGATAATTCAATTATCGAATTTCAGGCTGTTTCGGCTGTTCAGTGGTAGAGTGGTGGATTCACAGTTTCTATCTGCTATTCCAACCAGACTTGGCCAAGAATCCAGCAATTTAATTCATCTCATAGGCCTGTAGGCCTACTTGAGAATAGCTTGCTCGTACCAGATTAACTGCTAAACAATTGATGAATTCTACATACTGATTAAGATCAAAATGCCTGTCAACATATCTACGGATTGGATCATATTGATCTTGCTCAATCGTTTTAACTGAAAATTTAGTGCTACACCCTGTTGGATGGATTCATTAGAGGTTTCTCAATTTTAAGTTGTTGAGTAAACTTCTCCAGTCTGTTAATGACAAATAACATTTAGCTAACCGCTCGCTCATGTTAATAGCAGCATCAAATTTAGTAAACTATATTCAGACCAATACCAACACATCGAAGTCTCGGTTAGGTAGCGATCACGCCGTTTATTTCATGTATAGTCCTATCTGAATAAAGATGACAAAGATGGATTGCTTACATGTATTATTGGAATGCTTGGTTTTCAATTTTGTGTAAGCCCTTTTTAGAAAGTTGGTACTAGCTTCGGTTGCGTTGGTACCACATCGCCAAATTATTATGGATGAATAAACATAAAATACATTTTCGTTAACAAATGTTACAGATACTGTAGACAGACACTAACAAGGTGATTTAAGTCAAATAAATTTTGATAAGTTAGCTATGCACTAGTAAAACGATTGAAGTTAAATTAATGCAAAGATTCAAGCAAAAGTTCAGTAATACAGTTCATGCAATGAAATTCTTTAACCCGTTTTTGCCCAAATTTTTATTTTTGACGAAACCACTATAAAAGTATTATTTTGCCTTCACTCATGTCAAATACCAGTATAGGCAATCAAATATCGGCTTTATAGCTTGTAATTTGAAATTTGAAATTTTGTTCCACAAGTGGAACTGTGGGCATGATTGGCTCCGTGTAAGATGTTCCAGAAGTGGAACTGTGGGCACGAACGACCTTGTGAAAAAATCAAAAACATAATTTGGAAAATCAATGAACCATTTCTTTATTGAAATACAAGAACTCTGAGACCAACTAAATATAACAGATAGGCTAATTGTTTTTGTCGAAAATGTAATTATTGGCTATGAAAAGCTTGAAAACATTTTTCGTGAACGTTAAGTCGACACTTTTTGCACCCTTTCATTGTATTCGTTTTGCACTGTGCACAACGCCCTTGCTTGACGCTTTCGATAAAGTGACCTCCTGAAACAGAATGGTTTGATAATTAAGTTGAAAAATACTTCAATGAATAAAGAACGGTTTATGATCATACATTAAATTTACTTTCAGTGCTAAATGTAACTATTTTATGAATTACGAATTCAGAAATCTGAATGTAATAGAATTTGATTCTAATTAATATTTTTCAAAAATTCTAAACAACATGATTTGATAGTCTAAAATTAGCATTGACGAATGAAAGCAGTTTAATCGTTAATGTAAACCTACATATGCCCAAATGTTTTTTTTTTGAAAAATTCTAAACAACATGATTTGATAGTCTAAAATTAGCATTGACGAATGAAAGCAGTTTAATCGTTAATGTAGACCTACATATGCCCAAATGTTTTTTACACCTTCTTAAATTAATTGTTTTTATAAATGCATGTATAGAAATACGATTGCGAAATGGCATCAGATGAATCCAATTAATTGTTTTTATAAATGCTGAAATCTGATCATGGCATCAAATGAATCCAATAACCTTTATGCTAGATGCGTTAAGTGATCAAATATTTATGAAAATATTTTTAGAATAAACCTTCACCTTCACCTTTTCTTTACCTTCACAATATCGAATAGAATCAGGAACACGTTTGCTTGCAACTTTGTGTCGAGCTTGGGATGGTTTACCAAGGCCTCGATTCGATTCAGCAGCTTGAGTGAGAAGGTACGTTTGCACAACCTTGCGCCGAAAAAAGAGAAAGTCGCCATCATTTACAGGCGCCATGCATTGTGCATTGCTGTCTCCATCCCAAAAACGAATGCTGACCACCACCATTTTCTCGATCGTATAACGATCCGATAATTGCTGATGTTCTCATCCATCCGATCGACGCCGCCCATGTTTTTGTTATACTTGGCCATGCAATCAGGAGTAGGAATAGAAATCTTCTTGCTTTGTGCGTGAGACTATCTTGTAGATTTTGTCATTGGATCGATACCGTAGACGTTGCTGATTACTGAGAAGACCTTATTGTCGTTGAACGACATTGCAAGAATGCCGGAACCACTGTCTTGCAAGTAATCAAATGAGCCCCTGGCCATTTTCGTCAATTCCTTAGCATTTTTCAAAGGCCACTTTTCGAGTCGATTTGCTTTCACCGTGCCAGTGCATCCAATGCCTTTGTCAGTCAGAATGTCAACAAGTTTCAGTGATGAAAAGAATCGATCTCCGAACAAGTGAAACGGCAAGGACGGTAGTGGTGCGATCAGTCTGAGCACAACACTAGCTCCAACTCCAAGCGTAGAATTCAGACTCTGTTTACCTTGATACGGATCAAATTGTATTAGGTAACTTAGGCGATCACACAAACACCAAAATTTGTACCCATATTTGATGGGCTTGTTCTGAATATATTGTTTAGCTGAATGCCTCCCGTAATACGTCGCCATGGCTTCGTCGATGCATAAATTCTTTGGGAGATTTTTTTCGATGAGAGACAAATAAGCAGCATTTAACTTGTGGCCTTGTGGTCAAAAAGTGGCCTTAGTTTAGCAAATTTATCATCTTTGGGAAGAGAAGTGTTATCAGCAAAATGCGCGTATTTTTTTATTTTCTCGAATCTATTTCGGGACATTGCGTTTGATACCATATCGTTTGACGATTCTGAATCCATCTCCCAGTACATGCGCCAACGTGGAACTGATACATAACCAGACAAAAACAAAATAGCAAGCCAGGCTTTTAGTTCATGAATAGAAATCTTGAATTCATAATCATTGTATCTCTGAGTTGCATACAATTCAAACATGTCGCACATCCACCGTAGAAAATCTGGAGTAAAAATCAACTCAAATACGTCCACTGGATCCGAAGAAACTGTCGGAGTTGTTTCTGCTGGGAAAATGGATAAAACTTTGGAATTCAAAGAAGTCTGGGAACACTTGCGATTTCTTCTACCATCCTCAATAATTGATTCATGATTTTCATCTATTCCGATTTAATACGGAATTCCGATTAAATACGGGTTAATCAGCATTTATTGCTATTATAGAAAATCAAATCTATATTTTTCATTTCTAATTGACTGACTGACAGCTCTTATCCTATATCCCCTTGCGTGCCGCTTTGGAATCAATTCCATGTATTTTTGAATTTCAAAGAATAAATGACTGAAAAATATCGCTCCTTTGGCTACTACTAGTAATTCAAATTGTTGTGATTAAGACAAAATCTCAACATGTTTCATCCTGTGTACAGTGTCAATGGTGCTGCCGCAGGGATCGCAATTTTACGGCTTTTCCGTTTTTCACGAAATTTGTCTAGTGTAAATATTTCAAATTTATGCATTCAAGACCCGGTTTTTCCCGATTCTGCGTTTTATCTCAGGTGAATTGCGATCCCTGTGCTGGCGGTTGCTAGAGAATTATACAAATTTACCATGTATTGCTGTGCGGTGTCAACTCATCAGATCAGTCCATGACGGCGGTTTAGTTTGATTAGCGGCTTGATTAACTTAATACCCAAAACAACATAACGTCGTTATGAACTGATGCTGACTACGATAAATTTGAATTCTCTATCAACCGCTAGCACCATTGACACTGTACACAGGACGAAACATGTCGGGATTTTATCTCAAGTGCATCCATTTAAATTACTTGTCGTAACCAAGGAAACGACTTTTCAGTCATTTATTTTTTGAAATTAAAAATGAGTGAAGAATCTCCCTCACCGACAGTCGTTGACGTTCTATGACTGAACGAGCGACGGCTTTTGTCCAAATTTTCGAAATATGATATCGTCATTAAATAAATGAACCGTATTTATACTCGGAGGCACAATAGGCACGAAGCCTTTCATCAATGTGGCCGAGTTGTCATTTATCCCACTCTGATTTTCTGAGAGCTGAGTATTTAGCAAGAATGCAGAGCGCACCTGTTTTAAAAGTCCTAGGTTTGATCCAACCAAAGTTTGAACCCGGACACAGAGCAAACACTCCACCTCAAGGCCAAAGCGCCGGTGTCACGTCAGAATGAACATTTAAAGAGCATGATGTAATATTTCGGTAAATTTTTGAGCAGAATTATTTAAAGCAGCTGGTATTAGGAGGGATGCGAGTAACTTAGATATTTCATGCGATTTACATAACAAAACCTACTATGGTACTGGCTGGGGGAAACCATTAATATTCATTTGTTAACTGTATGTATACGCCTAATATAAGTGGTCTCGGCACTGATATCTTGGGATCTCGAACGCCTAAAAAATGGTCGAGATCTCGTGGTCGAATTCATTACTCTGAAGTAAGATTCGATAGATCGTTAGCCACACATTTTGTCCATTTGAAGCTGTGTAACATATAGCATTGCATTTTTTATTTTACAATGCTATTTAACCACAATATTAGGAAAATGAGATCCAATACAAAACTCCATTTTACTTCGGAATGAGTAGTTTTCAACCATTGTGTGTATGGTTTCAAGTTTCCATTGCACTGAAAGAGACCCTAAGTTTCATGTATGTTTTATAATACCTAAAGAACCGTTTCTGAATATCGTCTTGAAGCAAATCACTGTAAACCAGCACCTCCTAAAGCAAGCTGAATCACCTCCTAAAGCAAGACACTATTCCTAACTAATAAAAAAATCCTAAAGCATGAGCCTTTTAGAAGGCTAGCCTCTCACCTCCTAAAACATTTTTTTCAATGCCATATTCTACTTTTCCCCTATGACAATGCATGCTACTATCTTTATTCAGCAATAGACGGGTTGCGCATTGAGATTTATTGCAGACAAAGCTCTCATTATATTCATTCAATATTCATCTCTTGCTTTACAAATAGCCCTCTAAAGAAATAAGAACCCTTTATCCCCTGAAGTACTGTTATGCAAGAGAACATGATATTGGTGTTGTACAATTCGAATACATAAAACAAACTTTACTGAAATTCAATTGAAATTTATAAAATTGACACCCAGTACCAAAATGAATACAATCACAGGTCTATTTATGTAAAAGATGCAACGAAATCTCATGTATACATGTACAATGAAAATTTTGGCCTGACCAGCCAATTTTCGGTGACGAAAATACAAATGCTACATAATATAATCAGTGTCGGGACAGTAAAAATGTCAGAAACATGTTTATTGCAGAATTTTGTGGATAAAAGCATGTGTGAAATCGCAGATCAACAGTTGTAATAAAGATAAAGCAACAAATAGAGTCTCAAGATGCGAATATCGAATAGCAATCAAGTGCTAGATATGCAAATCAATCTCTATTACTGTTCAAGTAAATTACGATCTAAACTAAAAGATATTGCAGCTCTAAAACATCATGGAAATCATCAATGAATAGAAAGATGGAAACTAAGGAATTCAAAGTAATATATGGCACCAAAAAAATTCACAGAGTTGTGCACTGATCTTAGTGAAGATGTGACGCACACGAAGAAGTCCTTCCAGCAGTCTCTATGGTGGCCAAGTACTGTCGACTGCGTTGGAGATTATACGTTAGAAACAAGACTGCATGTACCGTGATGGCATAGATGCTGCATTCGTCAAAGCACATAGATAATATTTGGACATCATATACACTGTAAATCGCTGGATACGAAAATTACATACAAACACATACCAAGTTTACATACAATTTGAAACCAACATTTGATACGAGATTCTGGTATATATAAAGAAAACTGGTATGTTTTTCATACGAATGGCCATTTACTTTCGTATGTGATTGGTATGTAAACGATACGAACTATGCTAACTGTGATTGTCTGTTTTACGTTGAAATACGAATTCTTGGTATGTTTTACATACGAGGGTCTATGCAAATTCCATCTCAGTGGTATGTCTTTCGTATCAAGAGATTCAAGTCACCTAGCATTCTTTATTGGTATTACATTTTACTGTCAAATCACTTCTCTTAGTAATATCAGTCATACGTATTTTTTGGATAGTGTGGTATCGTTTGATATGTCTTTAGTATTTAAGAATTTGAACAACGTCCTATATTTTACGGTTCTCACTGCCTACTGCTAATTTCCATTTTATCAGTAGTATGAGTACTATCTGATTTCATACAAATATTCTAAATTTTACTTGTCATGAATACATTATGAATTTGAAACTACTTCTCGTCGGAATCTATGGGGTACCTAATATTTGAGTTGTAGACTTATATGTCTACACATTTCTAGGTTAATTGCTAAATTAAATTCCATGACAAATAACTTTTTTTCGAAAAACGAACTTCAGTAGAAAATTGATATATTTATTTAGAAATCCGATAATGAAAATACAAGTACATTTTGTATATGAAGAAAGGAGAATTACAAACCCTGCAAACCAGCAAGGCTTACAATGATCACAATATGATGAAATTGCTGATGATATAAACTACAACATGATAGGTGGATGTAACAAATATATCTGAAAAATGTTCATTGTGTGTCAAAAGTACTTTCATGCTAGTGCAGAAACTGCAATTTTATAGCATAACAGGAATAAATGTAGATAGGTTGTGAAGCTAGCCTACATTGGATACCTACAAAATATTTGTGACACAAGCGCAGAAACAAAATTGGCGTCATAAATTTACATTACAGTTGGGAGCATTGCTATCTAAAAGAGGAAGAAACTAAAACGTGCGTTAAACATGGTCGATATAGTTTGGGATGTTCAAAATACTGGAGTTATTCACAATAATTTTTTCGCCGAAGCTTGTCGCTGCCTCTTAAACGCAAATACGCCAGAAAAGTGACATAGTTATAATTCATAAATATGTATGAATAAATTCCGTATTTTGAACATCCTACACAAGTGGTCCCACCATGCTAAAAAATTCAACGATACAGTTTACACAAATTTCTTGCCGCAGGGCGAGAAAACCCCTTTCGAATGTTCAATAGGCCTTCGATGGCCTCTACTGTAGTTTCTTGGCGACGGGAGGTGACACAAATTAAACGCCAAGAAGGAGGCGACAAATACGGCGATTGTCTGGGCAGCACCATCTGTCATTATTGTTAAATCGTTAACAATGACTTCATTTCCCGGCGAAGCTTCCGTCCCGGAAATCCGAACCGGCTCCTGGAATGTTAGATGTCATGATCACTGAATTGTATGACACAAGTAATACATGATGAAAATGTGAGGTTCCACGTACCCGGGTCGCTATGATTGAAAATATGAAAGAATACCTTCTTCTTCAGGTACGGTATATTAAATAAAGAATAGAAATTTTCCTATTTTTTTTGAGAGGAAAATTTGTATTCTTTATTTAATATACCGTACCTGAAGAAGAAGGTATTCTTTCATATTTTCAATCACAAGTAATACACTTAAATCATGTTCGATTACACACAGCAGACTATCTCATCAAACAGCGCTACATGCTCATAAATTTGTCATTGAAGCTCCTTGTGGATCATTGACTGCTTATTTAGATTATGATCATTTCACATCACAATTAATCATTCATTCATCCCATATTCGATGATATAACAATTATCAAAACGAACGATGGAAACAAAGTCGCTTTAGTGCATGTAAATTCATTCACACAAGTTATTGTAATCAAATTCACTTAATCATCAGGCAGAATCACTGTAATTTACTCGACATGTAATCAATTTCGCTCATTTAACTAATAATGTATTATTGCAACTAAATTCGAAAATAAGACAAGCTAAATGCAAATGCAAAGCACCCGGATTCGTTTCTTTAATATAGAATATCGAAGATACCGGTATTCTAAGTCTACGCATATTTATCGTTGAAATTGCTTGGCATCGATGCATGTATCGCATCAAGAGAACTCCCATGTGGTCCACTTTGCATTGCAACTGCTATAACCGTCCCTCCTTATTCAAGTAACTTTCCATTGCCAACTGCTGCAGTGACCTACTCGTAGCTGGAACATTCGCAATCTGGTCGACGATGTCTCTCTTCGTAAGAAAGATCGCAATCTCAATTTGATATCTTCAAGACATTATCAATGAGATTCAGCTGCATTCTACGCACGTAATTTTTTATCGGAATTTTATCGTATTTGGCATTACGATAGATTCTCAGCTATGCACCTGGATGGACAATGATCTTGCAGCTTCTTCGAGGAAGCCAGTTGTCCATTGAGAACTCCAAACACTCAAGTTACTGAAATTATTTATCATTATTCGTCAAGTAATTCTTATTTGCTTCAATTTGAAGTCAGAGTAATGCTCCACGCGCTTAAGGAAGTTCTGAATGTGAAAAGCAGGTGGAGTCATTTTCCATACATAAGGACTTACGTTTTCGTGTCCGAAGAAAGACGACTTCCTCTCACGAGATTTCGTTATCAGGAAGAAAAACCCTGACCAAATTCGCTGTCCTGAAAACAAATGGATAAGACACCATCTGATTGCTGTGCAAGTAAAGATAATAGAGCTGTATACACTTTTACATTATAGGAGTTCAATCTGTTGGATTGATGAATCTGAGGTCAACAAGTAGACCACATATTTGCAGTTTCACAAAATTTCGGTCATAAAATTTCTCTTCAACTGAAGAATTTACCTAAACTATTTTCTTTTTCGCTCGAATCGAACGAGCAAAGGAGATCCTCGAGGCGAGTAGTCCAAGCATCTGAGGACAAGGAAGGCTCCAATGGCAAGTACGGGCTTGCAGGATTTTTAGCATATGCCGAAAGCACTATTGTTGCCTCTTTGAAAATCTGCAAAATATAGCCAGATAACTATACACTAAAAATGCGATTTTGATGGTAAATCAGATTGTGAATGCATCTGCTGTGCAGTCGTTTTTTTATCGCACAATACTAATAGGCGCTGTTAGTGGGACAGGATTATTATTTCGAATTATAGGTAGATATTTGCGGTGCGCCGTAAATATATGGATCAGTTTTTGTGTTTGGTGCTGTTTGGTAAAAAATCATCAAGATTCATGGCCGCTATGTTTTAAGTAAGTGTTGAGTTTCCGTTGTCTGTTGGAATTCATGCTGTGCACATGTTTCATGGATTGCTCTTTTGATGTACTATTTTGTAATGTTGATAATCACTAAACGAAATTCGGCATATAATGTTCCTTGGATTGTGCTCATATTAACGACTAAAACACATACTTCTGACTTCCCTGGAATTAGTCAATACATGTACTTCATTATCACATCCAAGACAAAAGGATATCGCAAAGTATATCTCGACTAAATGGCAAGCTATGTGACAAGCATTTTAAACTTCTATTTCAGTATCGCATATTAACCTATAAAGCCAGCCTTCGTATACTTACCACTCCAAAACAGAGCCTTCACTCAAAGTTATCAATTAAGATGTGCTTTCGAGTTTTATAATGAAGTCACTAACATATGAGCGTAACTAAATATACGAGTAAGTCTGACGTTTTTACGTTTGCTCAACAGTTGGCCTAATTGCAAGTTCTTTATTTTTACTAATTAATCAATAGAAAGTATATCATGTTATCATTTATCAAATCATGTCATGATTATTTCATTGCCCGGTTCTTTGTTTCAAACATCATGGAATATAGCTGATAGTTAAAGAAATCTAATTTCATTGATATATTCAGCATGAACTGCGCTTCGCATCAAAATGATACGGAATGTTCAAAAACATAGAAACGCGATGGTCAGCATTGTATCGCAACATAATATGGGCTTCTGGCTCTAATTCTTGGAAGTCTTGCGTCTCATATTCGGCGTCATAGTTGCAATCATTCTTCTCTTCGATTTATTCCTTTTTATATCCCACCCCATCTTCAAGTTTCACAAAGTCTGCATTAAATCATCAAAAAAGGCAAGAGTTATTAAGTTGCGATCTCAAAAATTTAGTCTTGCGACCCAGCATTGAAAAGAAGCCGCACTTAAATTGCAAAAATCGAAATAGCCTGCTATTTATTATATTCGAGAAAATGCGGTGTGTATAGCCTACACTCGAAATATATTTTGATATCAAATTAATTCAAGTCTTCTCAATACTCACAAAGAAGGGGTGTCGAAGTGGGGGACATGAAGTCACTTCTTGAAGGACAGTCTGCAACAATGCTTGCGCCTTCCTGGTGAGGAAAGTTTCCTCAAGCTTATTCGAAACGGCCATCTTATCGCTGAGAGGATGGTTTGGCCAGCATACCGAGACCTGAAATGAAAAGAAAATAAATATAAAAGAAATTACGAATGGCAATGATCATCATTCCTATTTTTGATAGAAGTAATCAATTTGCATCGGCGCAGTTGAGGAGGCAGACGGGGATTCATTTATCAGAAATTATTGATGGATTTCAAATTCAAGAAGAAAATTGAACAAGAAAGAGCAATGGTAGCAAACTTACGACATGGTCTGGAGGAGTAAAAATTTCCCTCTTGGAACTGGTGACACTTTGAGCATCGTCCAGGCTCTCATCCGGAGATTCTGCTCTGTAAGCAAAGTTCAATTTTTTTATTAAAAAAAATAATATTTACTCATTTATTAATCACACGGACTATTTGACAAAGTGGACATCTTCGAAAACGGTTCAGAAATCAGCTTTAAAGTGACGTCATTAATATGAAGCACGTGTGCGCGTAAAGAAAGAAGAATACCACACTTCTTGGTCTACGATAGACAATTCATTCAATATCAGTCTTTCACAGAGAATTATAGGCATATAAGAAGCACTGTCCGGTAGCGCTCTGGTTCGATATTTTGATTCGGGAACGGTTTCAAGTTGAATGTGGTCATATCGATCTCGGGCTGACATTCATGGCCTCTGCACATCTCTAGCGTGAAGCCTCATTTACAAGATTTAGATCGATGCTCAAGAGAATAAGTTCAAACCGATCAATTTTCTATAGATTCCGTGCAAGACCTCACGCAGATGAGTTCATTTTGCCCTTCAAGTATCATTTTCACAACTTATCTTTGGATTGACATCATGATCGTCACGACTTCTTGAAGCAGCACTTAAATCATTTTATCGTTAAACAGACGACGTCTTAACACAGCATGTCACTCTTACAAAGGTGATCGTGTCGATCTATAAGTAACTTTCAAAATTCATCTGACCTTACATTATGATTCTTGTCTTTAGTATACCGTAAATTAATACACGAAAAACATTACAATTACTTACATTAATTCAATTGACTTGGCCGCAATGTTCATGATGTCCTCATCGCATTCAGCAGCCATGGACACCGGAGCCCTGAAGTGAAGACGTAGCATCAAAGCACATTGGGTTGTGCATTTTAATGACTATATCGTGTTTCAATTACCCTTGTTCTACGCATCCCGGGGTAGGTATCAAAGAGCACTATAGGGCTGAAGGTTGTGTGGTAAGTAACTAGATAAATATGTAATTAACATTGTGCAGCAAGAGTGAATTTCTAAAAGTCTTTTCCTATGTTCTTGTTTATCTTACATGTATGTCATTTTTATGCGATTAAATATGGCATATATTTGGCTGCAAGTAAACTGGCAAACTTGGGTATTTATTCGACTGTGTTCCCTATGCTAGTTTCTCCTATTATGAAATCTTGCTGCGCATCCTCCTGTAGTAATATGAACATAAGTACATAAATTGACAATTCGTTCATGGTAAAAATCTTCGATAAAAAATGAGTTCGAACATTCTATTACGTTCCCGGCCGGAGTGGTGCAACATGTCAAGTAAAATTAGCAAAAATAAAAAATAAAATAAAGTGTGCAGATTTGAGGGTTCTTCCATAACATGTAACCTGAAGACAAAAATTTGGAATAAATTATGTTTTACAAGATCAAGACTTGACTTTAATATTGTATTTAAGCGATCGCACGACAACAAAATGGTCTTCGTACTTTTGCCGCATTACAAGCAGTGAATGTTGAAAGATCTCGTCTCCGCTTGAAACTCTGACTTGTTGGAGCGCTTGCTTCAAAAGTCTGTTGACCAAGCGGTCACACCGATTGAAGGCATATAACTTAAAGGTGTTTGCTTGTTCAAATGTTAATGTTTGGCTGAATTGCGGAAGAAAGGACTCCTAGGCCAAACATTAACATTTGAACTGTAGCTCCGCAATGGTCAGCAAAGATTTACAAGACATTCTTGCTTGTTGCTAACATTCTGACATTGCTATACTGAGTAATCTTCTGCAGCAAAACAATTGGACATTTTTGCAGATTAATACAAATAAAAGTGTGGCTCCCTAGCTTCCAGTTTTCCACAGGGAAACAGAACCGTTCATTCACCTAGCTGTTATGTAGAAAAATGCCCTGTAGTCAAACTTAATGCTGCAATAAAGTTAAGCTCCCTTTTCTTTACTTTCGATTTCTCTATTATGTCTAGTTGTTAATAAAAGTGAAACAGTAATTCAGAGGTCCCGTCTTGAACGATCTACGGAAACTAAATGGACAGTGAGATGCTACCACTAATGTTTAGTGATAAAGCTTTACGAACTGCGAATGAGTCACAAGTTTAGATGTTAAGAGTTTTACCTCCACAGTTCGGCATATAAAAATTTCCATAGAATCCCCCAAAACACGTGAATGGCGACCATTCCCACATATTAAAATACAAGAGGGCATAAAATTATATTCTATGTACTCACATCTTCTTGCCACTATAAGGAAGCTGAGAATTTTCAGGATCCACGTAACGGTTTGATTTGCGGCGCTTGGCCTCCTGATACCTTTCACAAAACTCTTTCCTTTTCGGTGTTGTCATCTTCGACCGTCGGTACTGCATTTTTCTTACCATCTTCAGCTTCAACCAACCCTATCAAGTGTTGAAAAGATTAACTTCAGCAATACTTCACTGAAGAATGGAAAAGTTGATCACTTGCAAACAAGTGAATGCAGTGATGTTTCAACGTCAACATAAAAATTCAATTCAAAATAAGAGAATGTTCTCGCAAATGCCATAATATTCGAATGAAAAACCAATAATTTATGCTTAAGTCATATAGCTGTTCCGGATTCCGTACATTAAGGGCGTAAAGTTCTCGCAAAATTGAAATTAAATGTACAATCGATGCAGTAATCTTAATATATACTTACCCAGGATCCGTCACTGTCCATGAGCTGAGGGTATCGAACTCGTATCGCCTCTCCTATCGCTCGATACTGCCAGCTTTTCAGATATCTACAAATTTTGAAAAATATATACAAGTATGCATATAAGCTGATTTTATGATAATCTGAAGCACCCGTTCACCATACTCATGTCAATTCCCATGCCAATTATTATAAGGTTGGCCTACATGACCATCAGCAAAACATTTCATAAATTCTGAGTAAATGCCAAGCAGAAAGAAGCAGGCCATGTGAATGAAGAGCAGATGTTGACATCAAGCAAAAAAAAGCCCAATACCCACAGCAGTGCAGCCACCAGGTTAAACATTGCCTGTGACTTATAAAAATTGCTAATTAAATGTCAAGCATACCTTCATTTGATGCAAATCATTGAACTGCAAACATACACATATTCCACAATACATTGAAAATTGATTTTACGAAGCAATATAGCATGACAAGCGAAATCAGAAAACGTAGCATATGCAACATAAAACAATCAGACCTCATCGTACAACCGGGTGTAAAGTGTTCAGCTTAAAGTACTGAAATGAAGAGCTTCTTTGCAGCTCACTTGATTCAGGCAGAGCAAGATGCATCATGCATACACTATACGTGTACATGTACATGTAGGTGAAGTAATTAAGATCATGATCTTACTTAATTCAATGCATACCATATAGCAAATCCAATTCAAATGTTATGGTGAGACATTCATCGAATCTTCTTTAACTCATTATATAGCAGTTCCATAGTTCATAACTCACTCATACACCTACATACATACGACACGCACGGATGCAAGTTATATCTAGAATCTCACAGAATACTAGAGAATGTTCCGAAAATGTGCTACAGCAATACATTACCTAGAAATCATACGTACCTAGGATAGGAGCTGGGTTAAACGATCTACAATTGTAAATTATTTTCCTGGAGTGAAGTTAGACAACATCTTGGGTTGGGTTTGACCCCAATGTTTCTCCACAAGCTTTTTGATTAAAAGCCCAAGACCCAATTCCAAAATAGAAAAACTGGAACTTGAAGACCAAGTTTTAGACATTTCATGAATGACTATAAGGAGTTACTTCATAGCATGCTTATCAAACATATTCAATTTGGTTAGAATGCAGTAATTACACCGCACCCAATGACAAATTCAAATAGATCCAAGGCCCAACCTTGTTTGTAACAAGGTGTAGTCGACTATGACTGACAAGTTATTTAACAACAGCATGACATGAATCATACAGCTTGAAAGAACTTAATACCAAAATTATGTCTTTCTCTCTTACCTATCCGGTCCGACAAAACGAGTTACGTCCTCGACGATTGGGTTCAGGAAGTCGGAACAGAATGTCGTGCTAAGCTTCAACCTCCGTGCGTCCTCTTTCGTCTGACATTGGTCGATCAATTTTACCAGTCCTTCGTCAAGGTATGGCAAGGAGTATTTTGCTGGCCATTGAGCAATCGGCGCATGACTGGCTTCGGGGGCTGGATCTGAAGGAGCAATCGGGTCAGAGACGATAACGGAGCTGGTAGTTGGAGGATCAGTCTCCGATGAATGAAATATGACAAGCTGTTTTTCCATCCCAGCATATATCAACCCATCGTCACAGTCAACATCGCAGCCATCCTCGGTCGCGAGACTGACATTCTCCGTAATATTCAGACGACGTTTACCTGAAATTGCGAGTTGTATGTTCCAAAAATATAACTTACAAGTAAATTAATTATCATCACGTTAATACAAGTTAATAATTTAGACAATTTTCGTTGAAATTTCATAAGAAGACGTTTTAAATTAATGAAATCTTCTTATATAAAATTCTTATATATACATCACTGTTCTTCAAAACCTAAATGCCAGATCACCACTGTCGGTGAAGAACTTTATAAGTCGCATTACCTTCAGCAATGAAGTCACATATTGGCATTTTTCTCAGTAATTTGATTTTCTTTTGCTCTGGACATGAAATTCGTAAAATCTAAAAAAAAGAAAAGAAGGTCCATCATTCTTAATTGTCAACAATAAGTTATTAATTTACTGCTTACCATAGCATCGACTTGCAATTCTTGCGACTCCATTATACAAAGTTATTCTTTCCCTGCAATCAATTTAAACAAAATTTATTGTTACATGAAGGAGCTAAGCGCAATGAATTTGTGAGAAACACTTTCTTAATGTAAAACCAAATATCAGTAACAGGTCAGCTTCGGGTCTTCAGTGTGGATTACACTCATTCAAGTTTTTCCAATTTTGAATCAAAGTTGTCGATGAAAGTTGTTGCAACCAATGAATTTGCAGCCTGTTTGATAATAATTGCATCGGTTTTTTTGAAACATGAGGCAAATTGATGTGCACAATTTCCAGATTCTGCTGTACATGTACATCAACAGCGGAAAAGCGGGATTCCTTCTGCCATAGTGAAATCCAACTCCATATACATGCAAGACGACCCGTCATCAAAAAGTCGCCTGGAAATACTTTCTTGATATGATGGGACAAAATATAGTTAAACAAAAAAGAAGAATGTCAACAAAATCTTATACCTATATATACATGTCTTTTTGGGATAAATCCAAAATTCCAAACATCTTAATTCTCTTATTTGAAAATAATTCCTGTTGTGTTTTCTGACAGGTTGACATAGAGGAATCATCGTTCTAAGTCAAATAGGCGTAATACACTCATCTCGAACCCTGGTCGGGTAAAACCTGAAATTTAAGAATAGGGACATCTATTGTCTAAATGTGCTAAAATTTCTTGCATATTGCTCCATCTCAAACAAAACTTTGGATATCAAGTATGTGGATTTATCAATGGAACGCAACCTTGTAAAATCCCAATCCCCAAATATGAATCCTGTCGTTTACACAAAATCAAATAATTCAATGACAGCAAGAATATGTTTGGATTTTTGGATACACAACAATAGATTACTGAATACAATGCTTCAGTGAAACAGCTTCATAGCCACCGAGTATAAAAGTTTCAAGAGGAGGGTGTAAAGTATTCATTTCAAATTTACAAGAAAAAACTGGTAATCGCTGGAGAATGATATATGATTTAAAGTGCGGCTCGTAAGAACAATCAAATTTCTGAAGTAAAAATAACCATCTACTGTTCATATACAAGATATGAGTAATCATCCAAAATATCGGATCATTCTCTGCATCGTCAACACCAAGCACAATCACGGAATGCTTGTTTTTGCAAAAATATGTGTAGCCACGCCAAGAAACTTCTGAGGCAATTCTTACATCAATATGTACATCTAAATTTCCGTTATCAGAAATGTCCTTAACAAAAGTTCTTTGTTCATAATCCAGCTCATTTATATCGAACGATACAGTAGTCTCACATGAGACACCATCAAATAAAAACTGATCGGACAATACAGCAGATCGGCGATTAAACCGATAACATAGAGTTTTTGGCAAATTTTTATATTGATTTATACGACGAACGGTACTTTTAAAAAACTGGTGAATAGATTCAAATCGCATTGTTGAAAATTTTGCGATACAACCATATTCAATGAGGAGATCAGGGTAGTGGCATAACAAATGAAGCTTACATTTATACTTCATTCTACGAGTAGAAGAATGCAAAGATAGCAAAATTTCATTTTGCCTTGCAATCAAATATCTCAAGTGATCTATAACTGTCTCGTTACAATTTGTGGGTGAAGCGACTATTTCCACTATTTCACAATGTGATAATACCAAGTTCCATATTGTACTGTGATCGTCATAAAAGCATCCAAAATATGCACAGAAAAACTGTACCCAAAAAGCCATTTGAGATGCAGAATAGGGTAAATGAAAATCTTTGATGTGCTGCATTTTCACACTAGCTGGTGAGAATGGGGAAAACTGTTAAAAAATGTCATTTATACCATTGATTGAAACAAGTTTACTTTGCAACATGTCTGACAAAACTGTACATAAAACCAAATGTGAAACACCTTCTAGCAAGTCATGCATTATGTCTGGCGGAAAATAAAGTGGCAGTTTTACATATGGCAAGTCTAAAAAAGGGGAAAGGAATTTCATTCCATTAATTTCATTGGTTGCATCATATTCAATGTTACCATGATTGCGCTCCTCAAATGTCATTGAAAGAAGCGCATCACACCCGTCAGAGCAACTAATCTTACAAAATTTACAAAATTTTGTGTTGGAAAATGATGTAGAAAAACCACCCACGTAATTGTTGGACAAATTGTCTCCACAAATGATATTTGCTACCACATAATGTTTTACGCCTTGAACAAACACACCATTGAAATACAAATCGTTCAATTCATCTATCAAGGGCGCAAAAATTTCGTGAATTCCATTATCTTTAATCGATGATGTTTTAACTAACAAAACAACATAAAAGGCACCTAAATTTGAGGTGTGGCTGGGGTGAAAGTTAAGGACCTTGAAGTACACAGCAAATAGTTTATGTTTAGCTTTGGCTACCCCGATCGGATTGCATACCTCAAACTCGTCTGTGTATAGCAAGATGTGCACTATCTTATCACTTGAGTTGATACCTGGTTTTATGCATTCCTTGAAATATTTTGATTCGAAGTATGAGTCATTACGATTGTAAACTTTTTCTTGGTCTATGAAACGCAACGTGACATAGTCTGAGATCGGCACAAATGAAAATGAGTCACCGTTTGAACACATAATCTCCTTGGATGATGACATATTGTAATTGTTATGTATATGGCTGTCAAATACTTCTCGGTTCATAGTCATGGGTGGTAAAGGGTGGAAATTTTTCGTGTCAATAGTTTCACAATTACTAATTGACTGATGAATGCCATCTGCGATGTTGTTGCATAGATCTGTCGCGATTGTTTCTACACGAGATGTCAGTTCCCTTGAATGGGAATCAGGAAGGCAGAGTACGTCGAAGCAGTATGCATGAAAAGACAAAAGATCATTTGATAACTTAACACTGATATCATCTTTCTTTGACCTGGTGTTGCTTCCATCAGGATTTTCTCCTTCTTCTTCGCCATCATTTGAAATAACGATTGGTGTTGATTTAACCTCAATTGTGTCGTCTCCATGCATTTCGTTGTTCCACTCTTCTTGATGCCGGTACAGGTGACTTTTAAGGCTACATATCGAGGTGTAGCTACTTGGGCAATCATCGTATGGACAGAAGATTCTAAAAATGAAACGTTAAAATCAATCTCCAGGCTTCGGCACTGATAAAATATATCGAATGAAGTTGTCTTTACTATAAGCATTATTAGTAAATATCATCATATTTATTCACCACATATAATGTGCAGCTCATGAAGTTCGACGATTTAGACAGGCAGGATGGGTTGGTTGGGCAAATGTAAACAAACTTCCCTTGATCTTCACACTTCCAAAACATTAATCGTCAATCTGATATGTTGATCATCAAATCACTCTCGTTAGAACAAACTGTGTCATCAAACGTGAATGGAACCAGTCAGTCATCAAATACGTCGTAAGTCTTCCTCTAACTCATTCACATCACTGACCGGTTTTCTCACATCAAGACTATGAATGTCGGAACCTGTCTTTTGAGGCCCTTCGCACCACAAATCGAATGATATTGAAGTAAAACTGGACATGAGATAAGCTGATAGGAAGAGTGATTAAGAGTACATGGGTGGTGGAGGCTGCGATTCAAAGGAATCAATTTTTTTGGGTGGCTGTTGATCCTAATGGTTGGTTTTTAACGCCCGGATCTCTCTATCATGCGGCTCCTATGATGAGACCTCAAATCAATTCATGTGACCATGAAATTCAACATGAGACAAGCTGGCAAGTTGAATAAGGAACCATCGGTCGCACAGGCAAAAATGCTGAGAAACAAAAATTCTTTGGCTGCTTACACATCCCGAAATTCATCTAGGCCTATTCAAAGCCAAGACTATGAATGTCGGAACCTGTCTTTTTTTGCCGGAAGCACCATGTCTGCTTCGGTTGAGGATGCGTGAGGTTTGCGTGGTCGAGGCCGATCAATTCAACTTCCCTGTGAACATTGCTTTTTCAGTACAAATCCTTCATACATGTTGAACCATGTGTCTCATTAGAGGAATTTTGCAACTCTCCTGAGCTTCAACGATGTCTAATGAGATTAGAACAAGGGCGGAACAGGTATCAGGGATGCGCCTAGGATTGAGAGTGTGAACGAAAAGGAAGTAAAAGATGGTGGAAATACACTACATACTTCATTCATCTCATAAGATTCATTTCGGGACTCATGCATGGTAATAACCTTTTTTTTAATCATCTCATGATGATAGAAAAAACTTTTAGAAAATGGGAGTTGTCCAATACCAGGAAGATTTCACACATTATTTGCAGTCGAATGATCAATTTAGTTGAGATTAGCTAGATTTTCCTTAGTTATTTGATCATTTTCTCATTATTCCGGTTCAGCTGATGAAGTTTCAAAATGTGTGTTTGTGCAGTTACTATGACGAATAAATCAACTTCTGATAGAATGTCTCTACTCTGCAGTACTTAAACAGATGACTTTCATGGAATTAGGAACCGGTTGTCTGATCGCAAAAGGGAAATCAAAAATTTCATCTGAAACCCTGATGTCTCGTGGATGTTGACAATGAAAATTGTTTCAACTTGTACAAGAAGGTTATTGGCATCACATTGTCATCAAAAGGATGTGCCTGTGTTAAAGATTTCGTCCACCGTTAATCAATCGTTGTGTTCGAAATCATTCCTGTCTCGCAAGATAAAACGTATCAGATCAACTTGATACTGCATTTAACTTATTCACGCAAGGATTCACAAACTGTGATGTTTTGTGATGCCCTTCATCTTGTTTAAGAAAGTAATACAGCTACATTTTTTGGATTATCCAGTCATAGCAATCCATCATAGAATCCTACCTTTTCTTATTGTACAGATGATATTCCTTTGTATGTTTTAAGAAAGAATATTTGCCGTCGAAATGATTCAAGCAAATTCTGCACTTCATATTCACCAGAAACACAATTGAAAGCAACGAATGAATATCACTTTAAACTTGAGGGAATCAAACAAAAATGTCCATGTGATGAAAATGCATCTGCATCGGAACTTCGCTGTTTGGAAAGTTACATTTAAGCCCTAAGATCCTCAAAATAATTGCGACAAATATTTCTGACGTGGCACACATGAATATTCCGCTTGCAACGTTTTGGTATATATTTGTATGGTTTTGGTATATATTTGTATGTTTTTGGTATGTAAATCATACCACATTTGAAATAGCATACGAAAAGCATGCAAACTGATACCAAAGAAAGATTTTGGTATGTTTCCTTCGTATGTTATTGGTATCGAGCGATTTACAGTGTATTAGTATTCACTGACATTCCAGTCGAAATGATTGCTGAAAAGAAAAAGGAATTTTAGTTAGGAACTATGGAGTGAAAGGAAGAAAACTAGCTTTAATATTTTTTGTATTAACTTTAAGATACAAAGACGTCAGATCTACATGTTACATGCAGCAGGCTGAACAAATTATGATTTCTTCAAAAATTCGAAGTTTTTGATTTGAAAGATAATTGAAAAAAATAGAATTTCCTATAATCATGCATACACAGAGGATATCGTGTTTTTTAATTATTTTTATTACTCTATCTATTTTGATATACGCCTAGAAAATATAATTTATCAATGCTGAATTGAATACATGCTACATACTTTGATAAAATGATTGAAACCTCTTGTTGCAGAAAATTGGCTCCTTTCTTAGTTATTCTATGTTATACAGATTATGGAAATTCACGAGCTTCAGATGTCCAAAAAATAGCACATATTATGCTAATAATCCATATTCACAGGTACTAACTTTCTTTTGAAAGTTCTAATGCAATACTGCACATGTTTCTTATTGACTCTCCCACTTCAGACAGCATGCACTGTCTTGCAAACTTCTATGTGTCGACAACAAGTAGTCGTACTTATTAATCAGATGAAAACAATATGAGCTTCACACGTCTCTACCAAACATGCATGAGCTAAGCTGATTTCAGAAATAATAACTGACATGGCTTATATGGCCAAAGATCGTCGTTGGAAATTTTGTAAAAATTAAAAAATGAAATTTCTCCTTTTCTACGGTGATTTAATAGCCACTGTGAAGGCGTCTGAAACTGCTCAACGTCAGAGGTCTTAGTTTCAGAGGTTTCACAGGTTGAAAATTAATGAATTTCATAGTTTTTAAAATAAGCAGTACCCTAATCAAAAATTCACAACCGAGATTGGTACAGCCAGATAGCATTTCTTGATGTTTTCATTAAAACTGATCCTGGTTTCGAAACCTCCATATATCGTAAACCTACCTACACGGGACTCCTATTGAACTATAAATCCATCTGTCCTAAACAGTGGAAAGTTGTTCTGATAACAGGCATGTTACATCGAGCTTTTAAAGTATCCAGTTGTTGGAGACCTTTTCATAATGAAATTAATAAGATCTATGACATATTTGAAAGTAATGGCTATCCAAAATGTATGATAGAACGTATTGTACATTCTTTCCTAAACAAAAAACAAAGCCGAGATTTAGGCATGCAAGTGGACGAAGATAAGAGTAATGATAACGGTAATGATAATGGAATAATCTACACTGTCATACCGTACATAGGAGTAGTATCCGAAAAATTAAAACTGAATTTGAAAAGAATATATAAAAAATATAACGTAGACGCAAAAGTGGTTTTTAGCACAAGCAAAGTAAAATCGTATTTCTCACTTAAAAGTAAGTCAATTCCGTTGATGAAGTCGTGTGTTGTTTATGAATTTTCATGCTTGGGCGATCCAAGTAGCCAATCCATTGGCAAAACTAAACGCCGACTTCAACAGCGGATTGATGAACATAAAGAGAATCCGACAGCAATTAATGAGCATTTGCATAACTGTAGTAGATGTAACTCAGAAATTGATCAACAATTTAAAATAATGTACAAAGGTAACACAGATTATGAGATTGGCATTGTTGAGGCTCTTAAAATCAAAGATAAGCAGCCAAAACTTGATTAAACTTGATTTAAGGTAAAAATGTTCATACTATAAGTCGTCACTGTCTCATGTTTCATCGTACCTTGTCAAGCATAGTAATTTGTTTATATCTGAGATAAGACCTGAATTTCATTCTGGGACTTCTAATTTTGAATCACATATTCCCAAAAAACATTGGCTAGTTCTTTGTAACGCCCAGTCTCTCTTTTACCGATTAGATGAACTTCGTGCTCGTTTACCGATTAGATGAACTTCGTGCTTATGTTTCCACTGTCAAACCAAATTATGTTTGTGTAACAGAAACATGGTTTACACCTGACATTGATGATTCCATGATAAGAATCCAAGGTTTTCTTGCTTTTAGAAATGATCGATATGACAATCATTGTGATATGCGACGTGGAGGTGGAACCATTATTTATGCATCAGTGTCTATTCGTCCTTCTTTAATTGAGATTCCAGCTCATATAGAAAAGCCTGTTGGTATCGAATCTGTATTTATAAAAGTATTTGATCCTACTATATCATATCTGTTGTGTGCATATGTTCCACCTGGTTTAACAATTGATAAAATCATTCGTTTTAGAATATTTGTGACCGATATGTTGGACTTTGTTTTAAGATCTACTCCTGAAGCCAGTGTTTATGTCTGTGGCGATTCCAATCGTTATGACTTATCGTTTTTAGAACAAGACTTTAATTTGACAAACATTGTTCACTTACCGACTTTCCGTGACGCTACTCTAGACAAAGTTTTCTGTGAGTCTCATAATGCTCATCATTTCGTTGTAAAATCAGCGCCTTATTTAGGAAATACTGTAAACCTACACAAATAATTTCCATTCTTGTTATAATTTCCAAGAAAAGTGAGCACGATAAATGCGAAGAAAACAATTTTCTGCAAAAAGTTTACGATTTTCGAAAATCCAATGTCAATACATTTTGTAAACGTATGTCTGAAGTCGACTGGACCGATTTTTATCAGTTTACTGACGTTAATAATTGTACTGAGTATTTTTATGATAAATTTTCGATTGCTATGTCAGAAATACCAGTGTCTTTTGTGAAAGCAACAGAGAGAAATAAACCTTGGATAACTCCGCTTGTTATAGATCTAATTAACAAGAGATGGAAAGCCTTTCATGAAAAAAACTTTATACTGTATAACCACTACAAGAAGAAAGTCAAATCAGAAATTCACAAGTGTAAAATTGTTTGGAGTAATCGAATGCGTTCATCGTCAAAGGGTATTTGGTTGGTCAATTGTAAAAGAAATTCGAGGAAAGAACGATGTCAATTCGTCCCAACACATATTGTCTTGCTTTCCAAATGCTGATGTGGCTGTTGAACATGTTAATACTGTTTTCTCAGAGTTTTTTCATTGTACCGACGACACCACTTTTGATCATTGTACTATTTCAACAAATGACATCAATAAATGTAATCCTGTTACTGTTCTCACTGAACTTGAAAAGTTACGCAGTGATAAGTCTAAGGGGAGTGATCAGATTCCGCCCTATCTATTGAAGTTATCAGCTACTGACATATGTGAACCAGTTTCCTTCATTTACAACATGTCATTTAGATCTGCCACGTTGCGGATGTTATTCCTATACCCAAGTCTCTGCCTGTTCGAATTGATAACTTACGTCCTATATCCCTGTTGCCTATCCTCAGTAAAGGCCTAGAAAAATTGATTTTAAAAAAATACCATGAGCATCTAATGGCTACTTTTGATGAATCTCAGTATGCTTATAGGAGGAAGTCTTCAACTGTGTGTGCTTTATTGGCGATTCATGATAGGATTGTTACTTTTCTGGATGATCCTCTGATTAGCGCAGTTAGAATTGTAACTTTTGATATGAGTCACGCATTTGATTATGTACCTCATGACATTTTGTTATCGAGAGTAGCTAACCTGAGTTTTCCTGATTGTCGAGAATTTTCAAATTGGGTCCAGAATTATCTGTTTTATAGAAAACAATGTGTTAGAATTGGAGATAGATTGAGCGCTGTCATAAATGTATCCAGCGGTGTTCCTCAGGGATCAGTCATCGGCCCGCACCTTTTTGCTGTTTTCATGTCAAGTTATTCCACGTTCGACTCTAGATCATCTGTTTTTAAGTATGCTGATGATGTTACAATTGTTATCCCTGTCTTTAGAGATTCATTTGATGATTTGAGTATTGTAAACAATGAAATTTATCATTTTCAAAATTGGTGTAGTCTGAACCAAATGTCAATCAATCAACGTAAGACAAATGTTTTGAATATTAACACTGTCCACAACCCTCTTCCACTCATACCTTCTGTAAATAATGTAAAGGCCCTGAAGATTTTGGGTTTAATTTTTAATGAAACACTAACTTGGACGAATCATTTTGATTTCATTATTTCGAAGTTGTCCAGTCGCTTGTACGCTCTACGAGTTTTAAAGCCATTGTTATCTCATGGCGAATTGGTTGATGTTCTCAATGCAATTATTCGATCAGTTTTAGAATATGCATCTCCTGTTTTTCTGCATCCTGGTAAATGTTTAGACCTGCGACTTTTAAGATTTTGCAAACGTGCTTTTTACATAATGCACGGAAGAAATGTGCGACACTGTAACTTTTGTGACATAACGGACATTTTTTGAAAGACGGAAGATGAACGCTATGCGACTTTTCAACGCCATCAAGACCGATGATTGCTATGTTCTCCACAATCTGTTACACTCAACATCTGTGCGTAGTAACCGGTTAATCTTGCCTGCTGCTAGAACTACTCGTAGAGTGAACAGTTTTGTGTTTTCTTGCTCAGCAATGTACAATGATACAGTGTAACGTTTAGTACTCACGGATTTATGTCAATGATTAGAAAATGCCTCCACGATTCCCATTCGGAGGTAGATGTATTTTTTGTCAATAAACGCTTACTTACTTACTTACTTACTACACCCCTGCTAATGTCACATTGCAAGAAATGAATTTATCTCACTGCAGCAAACCATCAGTTAGCGCGAACGCTGTGCAAAAGTATCATACACTCTGAGGACAGTTCCAATGCGTGCATTGCCTACAGATATGACTGTTACCGGCTCGTCTGTCGTCTGTCTTCACTTGCAGCCAACCGGTGCTTCGGTAGAGCCTTGCTCTCCATGTTGAAGAAGATGGTACGCAAAGAAAGACTTTTTTAAACATCAAATGAAGTAAATCACTGTTTTGTACAAAAATCGTTTGAAGTAATTCGTTTTATTTCTCTTAAATTGAACTTTCCAACTTATTGCCTGAAAATGGAAACATGATTTTTGCTGAATTTCAAGATTTTAAGAAGTTTTTGCTATATTTTTTACTAAACTACAATATACGACTTTTAGGTCATGTTTTGGTCACATTTTGAGTTTTATTGGTTATATTTAGTTTTATTCAATGCTTTGATGGGTCATATTTTTTCACTTTTTAGGTCAGAAAAAGTTGTTCTACTGATGACAGGTCTGTGTCAATCTAGATACATGTATTTCCATAAAAGTGGTGCTTCCAGATGCTGGCTCGCAGATGTATGCGAAAATTCTTCTCTACAAAAGCTTGAAAAACCTGTTGATCGAAATGCTTAAAAACGTGTCTTCAGTTAAAAATATTTCAATGCATTTCAAATTTGATATCATATTAAATAATGAAGATGAGACAGATGCATCTCATCTGGCATTACGTGAGCATATTACCCAATTCCCATGGATCGCTCATATGTATTGGAAAGTTCAAAGAGTCACATCATTAAAGGATTATTGTAGGCATGAATTGTAGCACTAAATCAAAGCGGTGATAATGAATTTCCCTAGGTTACATACATAATTAGTGATTTTAGACAGTTCAATGGAAGTGCTTAAATCGTCTTTTGTTTCAAATGCTCAGTGCAACAGCGGTGACAATCACCTTCAGTTCAAAATCCTTTTCAATTCAATTCTCATCAATATTCAATGAACTTCCTCCACTTCTCGACAATCCCACATAAGGCCGGCTGGCTTAGTGAGTGGTCATTTTTGACTTTCTGTTTCTTCAGGAGCGATGAGGGTCATCATCTTTCTACTTGTCATTCATACATTGAAGAACGAAGGGTCGATAATCGAATGCAATCGAGTTCCTCAACGTCTAGTCCACCCATCAGACAATGACCTCTCCAATTTGAGTTTCTGCATTCGAGAAGCATCACGTCTCGATGCTGCTGTTCTTCGTGCATTCAAAAATTCCTCGTGCTCGTTGTTCTTCTCATGTCAGGATTCAACCTCAGTCAACAAGACTTCATGCCCGATGTACGGAAGACTTGGAATTGGTAATGAGGATGTTGTTCTGCTGCTGAGAACACGTGCTGATCAAAGTCAAGATCCCTATGAGCTACTGGTTGACACCACCAAGTCGAACATCACACAAGAAAACGTAGAACATGTCCGACGTAATGCCCACCAGTACAGGAGTCCACTCGTTGACTTCCCTTCTCCGTTCGATGTCATCAAATTGTCACTGCTGGATAGTGATCAACGTGAAGTAGTCGTCATGACCTTCAACATGTCAAAGAATGCTCGAATGACAGAAAACAATGCTTGGTTTACTGCTTCTCGGTTGGTCACTGCTCATCCGTGGAACATCACCATTTTAAAAAGCAGTGCAATTAGCATATTTTCGATGAAGGGCTATGCTTCAAAAAGAAATCGATTTATAATCAGATACCCTCACACCGGTGCTTGTCAGCATCAGGGATTTTTATTCATTAATGGAATGAAAGATCATTGTCCATGGTTGCCTTTTGATGTAAATTATGTTTGGATCAATCAAAAAAGTGGTAGGAAATTCTCAATTCATCCGTCATATGCATCAGAATTCCGTTTGTTTGGTATCATGACAGATGTGGAAAGTCGGCTATACAAAAGAATTTCATGAGCATTGTGAAGAAATGAAAGGGGAACAATTCATTGAAATCGTTGTCTAACATCTTCAGTTTTATAATTCGAATGATAAGCATGCAGGATGAATTGGCGTTCTCCATATCTCGGTCATTGACTGGACATCCTTAGCCCGAGATAGGTTGGTATTGCATGAAGCTTCACTTTCATTCTAGAGGTTTTATTGTTGTTAACAGAAAACGATTTATAATAATATATCAGTTTTCAATTCATTGTCATCAGAGGGGATTTTTATTTATCAATGTGAGAAGAAATTTCTGTCCATGACGTCCAAGATAGACCTACAAGAAATCCAATCAAACTTGTTTAGGTCTTGCTGCTGTTGGCATATGTCTATGGACAAATCTTCTACACGGAATAATGTTATCACTTCTTCTAGGTTTAACCCTTAGTCATGTATTAGCTACATTTTGTAGCTTTTCGTAATTAAAGTCATTCCTGTTATTTAAGGGGTTTCACAATTGCACAACTCTTTGGTGTCGATGAATGATCAAGTATAAGCATCAAATTCATACAATTCATTTAGGTTGATCTACCGATTTATTTGAAATTCAAATGAATTTATCTTCAACCGTGTAAGTAGCTACAAATTGTAGCTAGCCAACTGAGTCATTTTGTCACTATCTATGATCATAATTATGCGCAATCTGATTTCATTATGGAAAATTTACTTTGAATTGGACGTATCCATTTATATCTAACAGTCAGATTTGTACTTGGAGGTACATGTATATGGTCAGCATAGACCATATCTCAAGTTATGTGGATGAAAGAACGTTGGAAATGCAATCAAATTTGCTTTCTATCTCATTCATTTTCTGTTAGATTCTAAAATGATAACAAGAACAGCCCTCTTGTTTCTTGAAAAGTTGTGTACAGAGGCCGGATTCCAGGACGTACCTACATACCTTCTAAACTGGCAAAATATGGCCTGAAAGTGTTCTGGCTGGCTGAAGCCGGAAGTGGTTTTGCTCTCAACGCAAAGATTTATTCAGGAAGAGATCGCAATGCACCTCCACATCGAAATCTTGCCATGGACATATATAGTGATGGAATTGAGTGAACCCTACTTCAACACAGGTCGAGACATTGTAACAGACAATTACTTCACTTCTCATCGATTAGCTGTGTCATTGCTTCAACAAGGACTGACCCTTCTGGGTACAATTAGACCTCAAAGGAAAGAAATTCCCATCCAGATGAAATCGAAGCAACGCCCCGTCGAATCCGTGATATTTGCACACGATCACGATAACAAGATCGTCGTTGTTTCGTATATCCCCAAGAGAAATAAAAATGTTGTTTTGTTGAGTTCGTCTCATAGTGGTGAGGAAGTGATCGAAAGCAAAGCCCGGTTTGATACTGGATTACAATAGTGGAAAAGGAGGGGTCGACCAGCTTGACCAAAATGTGGATGAATATACATGTCGGCGAAAGACTGTTCGCTGGCCACTGATTGTATTTTTCAATATTCTTGACGTAGCGGCTTACAATGCCTTCATCATGATGAAAAACGACAATCCAAGAACGGAGCGAAAGGAATTTCTACGTACACTAGCCTTGCAGCTGATAGAAAAACATGCAGTATTTCGCCACAGACATAACAAGCATTTATCGCAGCACATATAATTGCAGCTGGCATTTCACTCGGATTTCGTCGACAGAATCAGCCTCTTACAATACAGCCAGTGGACAATAGTGTTCAGCATTGTCACTCATGCTACAAGAACACCAGATCCAAGTGTGATTCGTGTCGTCGTCCAATTTGTCCTTCCCATCGTGTCTTGGTGAGATCATGCAAATGTGAATTTTTGATAAAATCGAGAGACTCGCTTTCAATGTTTGTGATTTCTAGAACAATACAAATAAGTGTCTGGAGCAATTCTTTTCCCGACCTATCACAGGACGCAGTAGTGGGGACATCTAGTGGCAGTTAGATTTAATCATATAATGTACAGTATACTGTACATCCAAAACATCTTGAATTCAAATTTTAGAAATTTGCAAAGATAAATATAAATAGCTAAAAGTGCTTTTTTATCATCAGCATTCCCTTCTACTAGCTTCCATGGATTTTTTGTATGTATTTAACTTGTAAAAGTGAAAAAAATAAAAAAGCTACAAAATGTAGCTACTTACATGAATGAAGATAAAAATTTATTCACATGAATAAGGGTTAATGACATACCAAGCGCGTTACTCAGATGAGAATGCAGTAATGAGGGACTCGTTACGAGTGCGTTTCACTGATCGGAATAAATGGGCCATTTTTGGTTCTCCGCAAAGTTATGTAAGCTTAGGCCTAGTAAAAGGATGCGGTGCGATTAGCCAAATTTACAATAACGGTGTAGATACATGCATGTTGACATCTAGTCGATGAATTGAAATAAGCATGCTTTATGTGTTTTGCATCATCTTCACTTTCCTTATATGTAGACTTATATGACATTGATTTTTGTATTGTGTGTACATTCCATTTTATGTATTTACCAATGTTGAAGTAACTTTGTGAGCAAAAAGCATGAAAATTGACTAGTGAGCAATTAAAAGAATTTTCGGTTGCTTTAGTGCAGCAATCAATACAAAAGGTACATGCATCTCTTGTTTGTTACACAATCAACCGAACATCAAACTACACATACAGCATTATGAACAATTCAAATTTACATAACTGATAGCCCATTTTGCGCGTAATTTGAGAATGGCTTTAGTTGAACTGCGACTATTGAATTTCATTGTTTTTATAAATTTCCAATTCGACCAAATTGAACTGATAATGAAAGACTCGAATGCTAGTAACGATTTTAACCCTCAGAGACCTGAGTTTTTTCACACCCTCTGAGACCTGAGGGGGGTCCAGTGGACCCCTTTAACTTATTCTTAGTTTACCTGCTTAAATCGATATCAAAGCATTAGGAAAGTTGATTTTAAGTAAAACAATGATGTTTGCGTGTAGCAGGTCGGTATAACGAATCCCTTGAGTGACTTTCAGCCTTCTCAGTAAACACGTGCAAAAATATGGTGTTTTTGTAAGTCAACCACATTTAGTACAGCATCATTTGTACTAGGAGGCGGCCTTACGATTTTTTGTATCACCATAAAGCCTCAGATGGTTGATTTTGATGAAATTGATTTAATTCATGCAGCTAATCCTTTCCATTTGTACATTCCTTCAAAATTGCTGTACTTCTAGAACCAAAAACAGCTGTGGAGATCTGAAACTTATCATTACTGCTGTGAAAAGTTTGTCATCAATCAGTTTTTGGTGCTG